>MCJB01025602.1:144736-189503 GCA_002018475.1 Nicotiana obtusifolia | reverse complement strand
AGTTGGTAACAATGACAACTGATAACCGGGGATGGGTAGATGATACAGTTGGTAACAATGACAACTGTAGGTTACGGTTGGTAACAATGACAACCGGTAACCAGAGATAATACAGTTGGTAACAATGACAACTGTAGGTCACAGTTGGTAACAATGACAACTGGTAACCGGAGTTAGAAAGATTTTTCTATTTTAAATAATATTGCCCGAGGGGCGTGTTTTTAGATGACTCTGAGCCCGAGGGGCAGTTTTAAAGTGTTTTCTTTTACTTCATGTTATTTACTTGAAAGATGCACATGTTTTACCTGTTGAAAGGAGTTGCTACTTGAATTTACACTGGTTTACTATTTCACTGATGTTTCATTACTTCATTATGGATTGCCTTGTGCATTATGTGTTTTCTTACTTTCAGTTATTATTTATGTGTATTACTCACTGAGTTGGAAGTACTAACATTACTCCCTGCACCATGTGTGCAGATTCAGGCGCTATCGGTTCCGCTCCGAGGCATTGATTACTACTGTCGGGGCGGTGATTCAGAGACTACGAGGTAGCTGTTCACGTCCGCAGCCCCGTATCTCTTTTATTTTGTTGTTTCCACTTTCTTCAAACAATTGTGCCAAAGATATTGTAATAGTTATTTTGTTATTAGGATTTCATTAGTGGCTCATGACTTTGTGACACCCCGATCTGAGGGTTGTAATCGGGATGGTTTACTATATTTTTCCGCAATTTACTGTTATTAAACCGTACCTATATTATTTTTGTATTATTTAACTGTTAAAAAATGAAGTTAGTTTGGATTGGCTGGCCTTGTCTTCATGAGAGGCGCCATCACCACCGGGTTGGGATTTTGGGTCGTGACACTAATGCGATATTAGAAGCCTTTAGATTTGAGACTTCATTCTTGAGATTATTAATCTCTTCTTTCAAGTCTTGAACAGTGGTTGGCCTGTCAATGGCCTAGGATTTTTCTCTTAAAATCCTTTTAGTATCAGACATTGTGTAAGGACCCTTTTGAGAAGGAATTCCTTCTATTTCAGAATTCTTAGAACTATTATCCTTAACGGGATCTATCTTATCTATAATCTGGGATCTTAATTCAGGATCCTTTATGACTCTAAGGAGTTCTAATAAACTATCATTTGTAAGGACTTTTATATCTAAATCCTTAAACTGAGAATAAATATTATAAAACTCATCTTCTGTGTTGTTATCACAACACTTACCTTGCCTCTGCTTACAAGGTCCACACTCTGAATCTGATGAAGAATAGTATTCTTCATTTTGTAACACTTTTAAATCTTCATCCGCTGAAGCTTCAGTGTCACTACTTACTGGGGAATTATCCATAGAAGAATTCAAAAGGATCTTATACAAAGCATCCTTAACACTATCATCTAGGTCAAGATTCTTAATCTTATCCTTAAACCTTACAATCTTTGGCGTAATGGCCTACTTTACCACACTTATAACAGGCATTGGGCTTAACGGATTTAATAAAATCCTTCCTCTTCTTATAACTAGACCTTCTTTTCTCGGTCTTTTCCCTTCTTTTTTCAGGATTCATTCTCTTTTTCATTTTATACCTATAAGGTTCTTTCTGGTCTTTCTTCTTCCTATGAGGTTTCTTAATTTTAGGGATATCTATGACAAATTGCTCACAGAACTCTCCTAGTTGTTGCCTCTCATTTAGGCGGTGTTTCTTAATCTCTTGGTTTAGCTTAATCTCATTACAAAGAGCTAAACCTTCCTGAGTGCATACACTGATTAATTTACCATAAGTATAACTATTATAATCTATACTCATAGCAGTACCTCTAAGGGTTTTCCTAATTCTTTCAGCAAATAAAGTGGGAGTCCATCTATAAACTTAGACTTCCAGTGAGTACTATTACACTCAAGTAATTCCATAACTCTTGAAAGGAATACATCCTTATACCATCTAATTCAGTGAGTGTATGACACCTTAGGTTTTGAAGCATAGTTCTGATGGTCTCACTATTACCTGACCATCTTCCTGAGAAGTGTTCTATAATATTGAGAACTAAAGAATAGACTATATTTTGCACATTCTGTCCATTTTCTACTTTAACAGCCCCTAAAATATCTGCAATTTGACGATTAGTCAAATAATTATCCCACCAGCCTTTTAATTGGTCAGTAAATCCAGCTATAATCATATCAGCTATGGCTTTCTCAGAATTATTATTTACCTGATAGATAGTGATATACATAAGCATTCTATGTACCTGAATATAAATCATTCTAACCGTGAATCCATCTATGTTTCATTCATAGATTTCCTTACCACTATAACTTTGTGAGAAGTAATTGGACTCAGGTTCTTCTAGTAAAACATCCTGAGGGGTCGGTCTATGATAGTAATATATCCTTTGTACTGGTTTTCTAGCAAACTTCTCTGAGAGTTTATTAATCTCATCAGAAAGTTTTTCCTTTCTTTCTTCGCTAGATAAATTTTCTAAGTTTAAATGACTAATCCTAAATCCTTCAAATTTCTTATTAAGAAGTTTCTCCAAGTCATCTAGACTTTTCAATTTAAAGTCTTTGACTTCTGGAGGGGGTTGGATACTTGCAGTAGCTATTTGCTCCATACCTTTTATAGTATCCTTGTTACTAATTTTTTGGACTTCTGCTATAAGCTGGTCCAATCTATCACTGATAGAAGCAACCTGTTCACCCAGAATACTAACATAGATATTTGTATAATTATTCTGAGTCAACATTGTATTCAAATTTCTAGCAGTAATAGTGCCAGTATTATCATCAAACAATTTAGAAAATGCAGTATAATATATAACCTTATCTTTTTCTCCCATTTGGAAAGACATTTGCGGTGGGAAACAGATTTAATAACTTCCTCACTACTGAGCTTATAATTCTCTTTCTAGCATGGAAATATAACCATCAATATATTTAGACATGAACCAAGGCACAAAAGTTGTCTACTAATGTCATTATAAAAATTATCTTGGAAAAACTTTATTAATTTTTCATTGAAGTTATCAAAAAACCAGTTTCTAAAAAGTTCCCATCTGGGTTTTTTAAATTCTGCAGAAATTAATTTTATTGTCGGTGATCCCGAACTAAAATCTATTTGATGGCTACTGTCCATGTAAACCATTTGAAAAATCCATTTCCGATACGGTTGGGTTTGGCATAGCACTAGCAATATTATCTGTGCTAATTTTTATAACATCAACTCTATTGTTTTCTCTAATCTGTGAGGTAGATGCTCTTGAAGGAAAATCTACCTATAATCAACAGGAGAGATATATGAGGAATTGGATCTAGTTAATCTAGATGAATAACTAAAATTATCAATTTGATGTGGTTCATTGAACCTGATCCTAACAGTTTTATCAGAAGCTTGTTCAACTTCTGTGATTTCACTGTTAACATTATTTCGAGGAGCTATCGCTTCCTCAATGACCCATTCTTTGGGAAAATCTATCTCATCCCACTTAATAGGTCTTCTTGTAACAACTTTAGATTTACCAAAATTAGTTTCTATCAAAATAGTTTCATTATTGAAATCCATCATTTTGCACATAGGATTCAAAGTATATAAAGGCTTAAAATAAATTCTATAACAAATGCATATAACTTCAGTACCAGGCAGATAATCATAACCATGGAGTTTAATACTCAATATTAAAGCATTTAGCGAATTATCATCACTTAATGAAATCTACAAATTAGGATAAGTATTAAAATATACAGGGCCATAAGCCAAACTGGTTTGTACTGTCCCTATTAGGGATTTTTTCCAGTTTTGGTTTCTACCATCTCTGAGAGCTACAATAAAGCTTTCAGGTAAGCCTCTTAATGTAAGTGGCTTGAACCAACTTGTATTAAAATAATATGTAAGAATCTATGAGATTCTCTATAAGGAGCTAAATCATTTTCAGATAATAATCTAAAAGTAGCATGATCATTATCTACTGTGATCGTCTCTTCTATAGTTTTGACTACTTGTTTTAAACCTAATTTTTCAAAGGTACCTAATTGGTATATAACTTTAGGTTGAATTTTAGGGATCGTCCACTTCTTGTAACTAGACCTTCTTTTCTCGGTCTTTTCCCTTCTTTTTTCAAGATTCATTCTCTTTTTCCTTTTATACCTATAAGTTTCTTTCTGGTCTTTCTTCTTCATATGAGGTTTCTTAATTTTAGGGATATCTATGGCAAATTGCTCACAGAACTCTCCTAGTTGTTGCCTCTCATTTAGGCGGTGTTTCTTAATCTCTTGGTTTAGCTTAATCTCATTACAAAGAGCTAAACCTTCCTGAGTGCATACACTAATTAATTTACTATAAGTATAACTATTATAATCTATACTCATAGCAGTACCTCTAAAGGTTTTCCTCATTCTTTCAGCAAATAAAGTGGGAAGTCCATCTAAAAACTTAGACTTCCAGTGACTGCTATTACACTCAGGTAATTCCATAACTCTTGAAAGGAATACATCCTTATACCATCTAAATTCAGTGAGTGTATGACACCTTAGGTTTTGAAGCATAGTTATGATGGTCTCACTGTCACGGCCCTAACCCCGAACCCGGTTGTGATGGCGCCTCTCGTGAAGACAAGGCTAGCCAATTCAAACAAAACCTCAATTTAAGCAGTTAATTTTAACAAGGAGACAGTACTAGCAAAATTTAATAACAGTAAATTGCCGAAACATAGCTAACAATCCCGACAACAGCCAAAACTGGGGTGTCACAAAATCATGAGCATCTATGGATCCTACTGCCAGTCTAATATATATATATATATATAACATTTGACACAATTGTCTGAAGAGTGTGGAAACAACAAGATAATAGAGATACAGGGCTGCGGACGCCAACAGCTACCTCGTAGTCTCTGAATCACCGCTCTTACAGTCGTAGTCAATGTCTCGAAGCGGAATCAATAACGCTTGAATCTGCACACATGGTGCAGGGAGTAATGTGAGTACTTCCAACTCAATGAGTAATAATTACAAATAACATCTGATAGTAAGAAAACACGTAAAGCACAAGGCAATCCATAATGAAGCAATAAAACATCATTAAAACAGTAAATCGGTGAGAATCAAGTAGAAACTCCTTTCAACAGGTGAAACATGTAAGTTTTTCAAGTAGATAACGTGAAGTAAAAGAAAATATTTAAAACCGCCCCTCAGGCTCAGTATCTTTTAAAAATATGCCCCTCGAGCAATAACATAAAATATAGTATCAGTCCCTTGGGCATATCACATGGTACAGTATCAGCCCCTCGGGCATATCTCATGGAACAATATCAGCCCCTCGGGCTATATTTTCCGTATCACAATGGGTACCCGCGCTCACTGGGGGTGTAAAAACTCCGGGAGGGGCCCCTTACGGCCCAAGCGCAATATCATGTCTCGTGGCGGCGTACCACCCGCTCCTATTTACATCATATCTTGTGGTAGGCGTACCACCCCCTCCCATTTACATCATATCTCGTGGAAGGCGTACCACCCGCTCCCATTTACATCATTTAAAATGTCATTTAAATCTCAAAACTGAGTAGAAGTGGCTGAGTTGTAAAACAGTGGAAAACAACATGACTGAGTTTAAGTAATGAATCAAAACAGTGAGAAAACAGTGATAAATACCCCCCGAAGGGTTCAAATAACCAGCACAACGCCCAAATATGGCAATCAGCCCAAATCATGATGATATCAAATAAGTTTTCAATCAAATATGTAGTAAAAATCATCAATCGGGACGGACCAAGTCACAATCCCCAGTAGTAAATGACCCCACGCTCATCATCGAGCACGTGCCTCACCTTAATATAGCACTACGATGTGCAACCCGGGGTTTCAAACCCTCAGAACATCATTTACAATCACTACTCACCTCGAACCGACTAAATCCTTAGCCCGCGACGCCTTTGCCCTTCGAATTGGCCTCCGCGCGCGCTGAATCTATCAGAAATTAGAACTAATATGTCACAATATGCTGGGGTAACAAAGCCCACGCGAAAACAATCAATAAATGCTAAGAAATTCCGAAATTAGCAAAACCCGAGCCCCGATCCCACTTGTCAAAATTCAGTAATTTCCACCTCAACGGGTTCCTTATCCCCCCACGAGTTCAACCATACAAGTTTATCGAATGCCGACATCGGTTCGACCTCCAAGTCTTAAAAATCAAAACTTAAGGGTTTTTCACAGATTTTCCCACTTAAATCACCAATTAAGTGCTAAATATAGCGATTTACTGGAGTAATTTGACCAAGGTTGAGTTAAGAACACTTACCCCGATGTTTCCCTGGAAAATCTTCCAAGAATCGCCTCAAAACTCGCTTCAATCCGAGCTCTATAGCTCCAACTATGTTCAAGATGGCCAAAACTCCTTCTTTTAAGAATTTGTCCAAGAAAATTTCCTTTGGATACAGTTTTGAGGTTGATTTGTTGTGATTTTTGTTGTTTGGAGGTGTTTCTCTTCGTGGGTAACGACAGTGGGTTTTTGCATGGCAAATGGGCACTGGTTTCTATTTATAAAGGGGTCAAAAATCGAGACAAAACGCACCAGTCGGGTTAAAATGCGATCGCATATCTGTCGCATAACAGATATGCGGTCCGTATATTTGACGCGACCATCGCAAAGGTAACCCTAGCCTTCACAGCAAATTCAGCACGAATCATGGTTTGCGGTCTGCATGTCAAAAATGCGATCGCATTTTTGACTGCATTTTCAACGTTAAGTTTTGTCCAAAAATCTGTCTTGGTTTGCAGTCTCAGTGTGGTGGATATGCGGTCCGCATTTCTGACCGCATCCTTGACTCGAATCTTGCCCAAAAATCTGTTCGAGTTTGCGATCTCATTGTGAGATATGCGGTCCGCATTTGAGAAATGCGACCGCATTCTCGACTCTTGGTTTTCTGCAAATTTTCCTTCCAACGATGAAATAGTCCGTTTAACCACCCAAAAATCACCCGAGGCCACTGGAACCTCGACCAAACATGCCAACATATCCCATAACATTATTCGAACTTGTTCCAACCTTCGAAACGCTCAGAACAACCTATCAACACCAATTTGTGTCGGATTCAAGCCTAAGGATTTCAAAATCTTCTAAATCGCTCTTTTGATCTAAACCCAATCAAACCACGTCCGAATGACCTGAAATTTTGCGCAAGCATCCTAAATGACATATCGAAGCTACAGCAACTTTCGGAATTCTATTCCGACCCTCGGATCAAAATCTCGCCTAACAACCGGAAATTGCCAAAAATTCTAATTTCACCAATTCAAGCCTAGCTCTACACCGGACCTCCAAAACCAATTTCGATCACACTCCTAAGTCATAAATCACCTCCCGAAACTAATTGAACCATCGGAACTCATATTTGAGCCCTCTAACTCATAAGTCAACATTCGGTTGACTTTCCCAACTTAAACCTTCTTAAAAGAGACCAACTGTCTCATTTCTTACCAAATCTACTCCGAACGCAAACCATTCAACGTGATTGCATAAAACACGAATAACGAAGCATAATAAGGTAAAAATGGGGAAAATGGAGCGGTAACTCATGAGACGATTAGTCGGGTCGTCACATTCTCCCCACTTAAACAAACGTTCGTCCTCGAACGAGTCAAGAAACGTACCAGAAGCCTCAAATAGGTGAGGATATCTTCTTTGCATCTCTTGCTCGGTTTCCCAGGTAGCCTCCTCCACGAACCGACCTCTCTACTGAACTTTCACTGAAGCTATCTCCTTGGACCTCAACTTCCAAACCTGACGATCCAAAATCGCCACTGGCTCCACCTCTTAGGTCAAATCATCATCCAACTGAATCGTGCTGAAGTCCAAAATATGAGACGGGTCCCCAATATACTTCCGGAGCATAGAAACATGAAATATTGGGTGTGCACTCGACAGGCTGGGCGGCAACGCAAGTTCACAAGCCACCTCTCCAATTCTGCAAAGCACTTCAAATGGTCCAATGAACCGAGAACTCAATTTCCCTTTCTTCCCGAATCTCATAACACCTTTCATGGGCGAAACTTTCAGCAAGACCTTCTCGCTAACCATGTAGGACACATCTCGGACTTTCCTGTCGGCATAACTCTTTTGCCTCGACTGCGCTGTGCGGAGCCTCTCCTGGATCACTTTCACCTTTTCTAGAGCATTCCGAACCAAGTCAGTCCCCAATAGCCTAGCCTCGCCTGGCTCGAACCAACCCACTGGAGATCTACACCGTCTCCCATACAAAGCCTCATACGGAGCCATCTGAATACTTGACTGATAGCTGTTGTTACAAGAAAACTATCCAAGCGGTAGAAACTCATCCCATGAACCTCCGAAATAAATAGCACATGCACGCAACATGTCCTCCAATATTTTGATAGTACGCTCGGACTGCCCATCCGTCTGAGGATGAAAAGTTGTGCTCAACTCCACCTGAGTACCCAATTCTTTCTGCACGACTCTCCAAAACTGCGAAGTGAACTGAGTACCTCTATCTGAAATGATAGAAACTGGAACACCATGCAGCCGAACAATCTCTCGGATATAAATCCTTGCCAACCGTTCTGAAGAATAGGTAGTACACACAGGAATGAAGTGCGCGGACTTGGTCAGCCGATCCACAATCCACCAAATAGCATTGAACCTCTTCAAAGTCCGTAGGAGTCCAACAACGAAGTCCATAGTGATCCGGTCCCATTTCCACTCGGGGATAACCATCTGCTGAAGCAAACCACACGGTCTCTGATGTTCATATTTTACTTGCTGATAGCTGAGACACCGAGCTACGAATCCCACGATATCTTTCTTCATCCTTCTCCACCAATAATGTTGTTTCAAGTCCTGATACATCTTTGCGGCACCCGGATGAATGGAATACCGCAAGCTATGGGCCTCCTCCAGAATCAACTCCCGAAGCCCATCCACATTAGGTACGCAAATCCGACCCTACATCCTCAACACTCCATCGTTGCCGATGGTCACATATTTAGCATCATTATGCTGGACTCTGTCCTTAAGGACAAGCAAATGCGGATCATCATACTGACGCTCCCTGATGCGATCATATAATGAAGATCGAGAAACCACGCAAGCCAACACCCGATTGGATTTCGAGATGTCTAATCTCACAAACCTATTGGCCAAGGTCTGGACATCGACTGCGAGAGGTCTCTCCCCAACTAGAATGTATGCCAAACTCCCCATACTCACTGCCTTTCGGCTCAAAGCATCGGCCACCATATGGGCCTTTCCCGGATGGTATAATATAGTGAGGTCATAATCCTTGAGCAACTCCAACCATCTACGCTGCCTCAAATTAAGATCCTTTTGCTTGAACAAATGTTGAAGGCTGCGATGATCAGTAAACACCTCACAAGACACGCCATACAAGTAATGCCTCCAAATTTTCAAAGCATGAACTATGGCAGCAAGCTCCAAATCATGCACGGGGTAGTTCTTCTCATGGGGCTTCAACTGACAAGAAGCATAAGCAATAACTCTACCCTCCTGAATTAGTACACAACCAATCCCAATTCTTGAGGCATCACAATACATAGTATACGAACCTGAAGCTGATGGCAAAACCAATACTGGAGCTGTGGTCAAGGCTGTCTTGAGCTTTTGAAAGCTCTCCTCGCACTCGTCCGACCATACAAATGGAGCACCCTTCTGAGTCAATTTGATCATGGGCGATGCAATGGATGAGAATCCCTAAACAAACCGGCGATAATAGCCTGCCAACCCAAGAAAGCTGCGAATCTCTGTGGCTGAGGACAGTCTAGGCTAACTCTGAACTGCCTCTATCTTCTTTGGATCAACCTGAATACCCTCGCTGGACACTACATGCCCCAAGAAAGCCACTAAATTGAGACAAAACTCACACTTAGAGAATTTTGCATAAAGCTTCTCCTCCCTCAATCTCTGCAATACAACTCGCAAATGCTCTGAGTGTTCTTCCTGACTACGCGAGTACACTAGAATATCATCAATGAATACAATCACGAACGAATCTAGAATATCCGAATCCCTGATCTTCAACTGGTGATATCCTGAACAGAGATCAATCTTGGAGAACACTCGCGCTCCCTGAAGCTGGTCAAATAAATCATCAATGTGAGGCAAAGGATATTTGTTCTTGATTGTACCTTGTTCAATTGCCAATAATCGATGCACATTCTCATTATGCCATCCTTCTTCTTCACAAATAGAACCGGAATACCCCAAGGTGACACACTAGGCCGAATGAACCCCTTATCTAGTAGTTCCTGAAGTTGCTCCTTCAATTCTTTCAACCAGGGAACCCCTTATCTAGGAGTTCCTGAAGTTGCTCCTTTAATTCTTTCAACTCTGGTGGTGCCATACGATACGGTGGAATAGAGATGGGCTGAGTGCCCAGCACCAGGTCAATACCAAAATCAATATCCCTGTCCGGTGGCATGCCCGGCAGGTCTGCAGGAAATACATCGGGAAAATCCCACACAACTGGAACAGAATTAATGCTTGGAGTCTCAGCTCCAACATTCCTCACAAACGCTAGGTATGAAAGGCAACCCTTCCCAACCATACGACTGGGCCTTTAAGAACGATATCACCCTACTAGGGACATAATCAGTCACACCACACCACTCGATCCGCGGTACACCCGACATAACCAGAGTAACTGTCTTAGCATGACAGTCTAAAATGGCACGACACGGAGATAACCAATCCATGCCTAAAATGACATCAAAGTCCACCATGCTCAATAGCAATAGGTCCACTCGGGTCTCCAGATCCCCAATAGTCACTACACATGACCGGTACCCACGGTCTACAACAACAGTATCGCCCACCGGGGTAGACACATGGACAGGTAAAGCAAGAAACTCCCGGGGCGTACCCAGATAATGAGCAAAATATGAGGAAACATATGAATAGGTGGAACTGGGATCAAATAATACAGAGGCATCTTTGTGGCAGACTGAAACAATACCTGTAATAACGGCATCTGAAGCACTGGCATCTGTCCTGCCTAGAATAGCATAGAATTGAACCTGGCCACCGCCTGCTCGACCTCCCCCTCTGGGGCGACCCCTGGCTGCCTGACCTCCACCCCTAGCTGGCTGGGCGGGTTGTAAAGTAACTAGAGCAGGAGTCAAGGGTTGACCCCTCAGTTGGGACGATCTAGCACCACGATGAGGACAATGCCTCCACATGTGGCCCATCTCGCCACACTCGTAACAGTTCCATGGTGCTCTAGCAGATGCACTCGGCATAGAAGGACCCTGGGCCGATGGAGCATGAGCTGGAAGGGCGCTAAGTGTTGACTGGACCTACTACAACCCATGATAACCACGACCTACAGATGCCCCACGATACTCTGGACGAGCTAACTGAGCCGGCCTGAAGGAACAACCTCTACCCTGCTGAAACTGGCCCCTCGAAGGAGTGCCACTGTAACTACCCGATCCTCGAGGCCTCTTAGCCTCCCTCTCCTCTCGCTCCTGACGGCAAACCGTCTCAATCTCGCGAGCTATATCAACCACCTCCTCAAAAGTATCACCCAATACTCTCTCCCTAGTCATAAAAATACGGAGGTGATAGTTAAGGCCATCCACAAACCTCCTGATCCTTTCACGATCAGTCGGAACCATCCAGACAGCATGACGAGCCAAATCAGAAAATCTTGACTCATATTGCGACACAGTCATATCCCCCTGTCGCAGCCATTCGAACTGTCTACTCAGCTCCTCTCTGCGGGACTGCGGCACATACTTCTCCAAGAAAAGAGCAGAGAACTGCTGCCAAGTAAGGGGGCGCTGCATCAACCGGCCTACGCCTCTCATACGCCTCCCACAAATTAAAGGCAGCTCCCATAAACTGAAACGTGGTAAATGCCAGACCACTAGACTTAAAGAATCCCGGCTGTCCGGAGCATTCGCTGACACTTGTCAAGAAAACCATGGGCATCCTCGCCCTCAGCACCACTGAATGACGGAGGTTGGATTCAGCCAAACCTCTCAAGACGACGCTGCTCATCATCTAGCATAACTGGTACTATGAATTCCTGAGCTGGTGCTGACTGGGCTGGAGGTGCCCCCGGCATCTGAAGTCCCTGCACTACCTGCTCAGGTGTACGGGCAACAGGGGTCTGATTGCCTCCCCCGGCCTATAAAGTAGTTGCAGTTCTGGTGGCTGAAACCGCCTGAGCCAGGCCAGTGCAGACTGATAAGATCTGAGCCAACATCTCCTGAATACCTAGAATAACGATAGGCACAGCCGGTGCCTGAGCCGGTGCTGCTGGAGCCTGGTCCTGAGCTGGGGCAGCTGGTGGATCAACAGGTGCTGCACTAGCTGCTCTGCCTCTGCCACAACCAAGACCGCGTCCACAGCCTCCGGTGGCCTCAGTGGGTGGCACTGGTGGTCGTCCACCTCGTCCGGTATCTCGCGTCCTCACCATCTGTGAGAGAATAGAATAACAGAAGTTTCAGTGCTCGAATCATCAAGTTCGAACGATAAGAATTTCAAGAATATGAGTTTTCCTAAAAAGTTCTGCAGCCTCTCGAAGATAAGTACAGACGTGTACCGATCCGCGAGACTCTACTAAACCCGCTCATGACTCGTCAGACCTATGTCACCTAGGGTCTGATACCAAGCTGTCACGGCCCTAACCCCGAACCCGGTCGTGATGGCGCCTCTTGTGAAGACAAGGCTAGCCAATTCAAACAAAACCTCAATTTAAGCAGTTAATTTTAACAAGGAGACATTACTACAAAAATTTAATAATAGTAAATTGCGGAAACATAGCTAACCATCCCGACAACAGCCCAAAACGGGGTGTCACAAAATCATGAGCATCTATGGATCTACTATATATATATATATATATATATATATATATATATATATATATATATATGTATGTATAACATTTGGCACAATTGTCTGAAGAGTATGGAAATAACAAGATAATAGAGATACGGGGCTGCGGATGCCAACAGCTACCTCGTAGTCTCTGAATCACCGCTCTGACAGTCGTAGTCAATGTCTCGGAGCGGAATCAATAACGCCTGAATCTGCACACATGGTGCAGGGAGTAATATGAGTACTTCCAACTCAGTGAGTAATAATTACAAATAACATCTGATAGTAAGAAAACACGTAAAGCACAAGGCAATCCATAATGAAGCAATAAAACATCATTAAAACAGTAAATCAGTGAGAATCAAGTAGAAACTCCTTTCAACATGTGAAACATGTAAGTCTTTCAAGTAGATAATGTGAAGTAAAAGAAAACATTTAAAACCGCCCCTCGGGCTCAGTATCTTTTAGAAACACGACCCTCGGGCAATATCATAAAAAACAGTATCAGCCCCTCGGGCATATCACATGGTACAGTATCAGCCCCTCGGGCATATCACATCGAACAATATCAGCCCCTCGGGCTATATTTTCCATATCACAATGGGTACCCGCACTCAATGGGGGTGTACAGACTCCAGGAGGGGCCCCTTATGGCCCAAGCGCAATATCATGTCTCGTGGCGGCGTGCCACCCGCTCCCATTTACATCATATGGATGATAAAAAAAACAGTGAGGAAACAGTGATAAATACCATCCAAAGTGTTCAAATAACTGGCACGAAGCCCAAGTATGGCAATCAGCCCAAATCATGATGATATCAAATAAGTTTTCAATCAAATATGTAGTAAAAATCATCAATCGGGATGGACCAAGTCACAATCCCCAGTAGTAAACGACCCCACGCTCATCATCGAGCGCATGCCTCACTCAATAGAGCACTACGATGTGCAACCCGGGGTTTCAAACCCTCGAAACATCATTTACAATCACTACTCACCTCGAACCGGCTAAATCCGTAGCCCGCGACGCCTTTGCCCTTCGAATTGGCCTCCGCGCGCGCTGAACCTATCCAAAATTAGAACTAATATGTCACAATATGCTGGGGTAACAAAGCCCATGTGAAAACAATCAATAAATACTAAGACATTTCGAAATTAGAAAAACCCGAGCCCCGCGCCCACTTCTCAAAATTCAGTAATTTCCACCTCAACGGGTTCCTTATCCCCCCACGAGTTCAACCAAACAAGTTTATCGAATGCCGATATCGGTTCGACCTCCAAGTCTTAAAAATCAAAACTTAAGGGTTTTTCACAGATTTTCCCACTTAAATCACCAATTAAGTGCTAAATATAGCGATTTACTGGAGTAATTTGACCAAGGTTGAGTTAAGAACACTTACCCCGATGTTTCCCTGGAAAATCTTCCAAGAATCGCCTCAAAACTCGCTTCAATCTGAGCTCTATAGCTCCAACTATGTTCAAGATGGTCAAAACTCCTTCTTTTAAGAATTTGTCCAAGAAAATTTCCTTTGGATAAAGTTTTGAGGTTGATTTGCTGTGATTTTGGTTGTTTGGAGGTGTTTCTCTTCGTGGGTAACGACAGTGGGTTTTTGCATGGAAAATGGGCACTGATTTCTATTTATAAAGGGGTCAAAAAACGAGACAAAACGCACCAGTCGGGTTAAAATGCGATCGCATATCTATCGCATAACAGATATGCGGTCTGCATATTTGACACGACCATCGCAAAGGTAACCCTAGCCTTCACCGCAAATTCAGCACGAAGCATGGTTTGCGGTCCGCATGTCAAAAATGCGATCGCATTTTTGACCGCATTTTCAACGTTAAGTTTTGTCCAAAAATCTGTCTTGGTCTGCGGTCTCGGTGTGGTGGATATGTGGTCCGCATTTCTGACCGCATCCTTGACTCGAATCTTGGCCAGAAATCTGTTCAAGTTTGCGATCTCATTATGAGATATGCGGTCCGCATTTGAGAAATGCGACCGCATTCTCGACTCTAGTTTTTCTGCAAATTTTTCTTCCAACAATGAAATAGTCCGTTTAACCACCCAAAACTCACCCGAGGCCACTGGAACCTCGACCAAACATGCCAACATATCCCATAACATTATTCGAACTTGTTCCAACCTTCAGAACGCTCAGAACAACCTATCAACACCAATTCGCGTCGGATTCTAGCCTAAGGATTTCAAAATCTTCTAAATCGCTCTTTTGATCTAAACCCAACCAAACCACGTCAGAATGACCTGAAATTTTACGCACACATCCTAAATGACATATTGAAGCTACTGCAACTTTCGGAATTGCATTCCGACCCTCGGATCTAAATCTCACCTAACAACCGGAAATCACCAAAAATTCTAACTTCACCAATTCAAGCCTAGCTCTACACCGGACCTCCAAAACCAATTTCGATCACAGTCCTAAGTCATAAATCACCTCCTGTAACTAATCGAACCATCGGAACTCACATTCGAGCCCTCTAACTCATAAGTCAACATTCGGTTGACTTTCCCAGCTTAAACCTTCTTAAAAGAGACCAAGTGTCTCATTTCTTACCAAATCTACTCCGAACGCAAACCATTCAACGTGATTGCATAAAACACGGATAACGAAGCATAATAGCGTAGAAAATGGGAAACACGGAGCGGTAACTCATGAGACGACTGGCCGGGTCGTCACACTCACTATTATCTGACCATCTCACTGAGAAGTGTTCTATAATATTAAGAACTAAAGAATAGACTATATTTTGCACATTCTGTCCATTTTCTACTTTAACAGCCCCTAAAATATCTGCTCTTTGACTATTAGTCAAATAATTATCCCACCAGCCTTTTAATTGGCCAGTAAATCCGGCTATAATCATATCAGCTATGGCTTTCTAAGAATTATTATTTACCTGACAGATAGTGATATACATAAGCATTCTATGTACCTGAATATAAATCATTCTATCCGTGAATCCATCTATGTTCCATTCATAGATTTCCTTACCACTATAACTTTGTGAGAAGTAATTGGGCTCAGGTTCTTCTAGTAAAATATCCTGAGGGGTCGGTCTATGATAATAATACATACTTTGTACTGGTTTTCTAGCAAACTTCTCTGAGATTTTATTAATCTCATCATAAAGTTTTTCCTTTCTTTCTTCGCCAGATAAATTTTCTAAATTTAAAGGACTAATCCTAAATCCTTCAAATTTCTTATTAAGAAGTTTCTCCAAGTCATCTAGACTTTTATATTTAAAGTCTTAGACTTCTGGAGGGGGTTGGATATTTGCAGTAGCTATTTGCTCCTTACCTTTTATAGTATCCTTGTTACTAATTTTTTGGACTTCTGCTATAAGCTTGTCCAATCTATCACTGATATAAGCTACCTGTTCACCCAGAATACTAACATAGATATTTGAATAATTATTCTGAGTCAACATTGTATTCAAATTTCTAGCGGTAATAGTGCCAGTATTATCATCAAACAATTTAGAAAAGGCAGTATAATATACAACCTTATCTTTTTCTCCCATTTGGAAAGACGTTTGCCATAACTAGGGCTTACTATCTAACATAGAACTGCCTGGGTTTAAACCTTTAACCTAAGCAACATCGGAATGGATACAGTAAATAAATTAATTCTAAAGCATGTTTCAAGAATAGTTCCAGAATCCTAAGTTTTTCACAAAATGTTTTAGCCTATCATTTAGGCTAAATTTGTAAACAAGAAATTAAATTTTAAATACAGAAAAATTTATAAATACCTGATACCACTAGAGTTGTAACCAAATGGTTGTTTTTATTGATGAACTGATTACAAAGGGTTTTTTACAAGTGAGAGACTAGAGAGAGAAGTTGTAAACCGAAAACCTAAAGGGAAGCCTACCCCTTCTAACAAATTCTTATCCTTATACAATGGATCATCTTAGCTAAAAATAAACATTACTGGCCGACATAATAATCGTACTTTGTGGCCTACAAAGAAAAAAAAAAGTAAAAACAACAATCTACTCTATAAAAGTGGATTTGATTCCCGACACTATATAATGATGGGGTCTTCTGCTTTATAAAAGTTGTTTGTCATATTACCCCAATAATTCTTGAGTGGGGCCTTCAATTATTTTTTAGCATTCCCTTTGCCTTTGTCATATTTTGACGAGGAAGATTCTTCCGCATTCTCGTTCATTTTTCGCAAAAATTCTTCTAATTCTTCAATATTAACTTGCTCGGTATTTTCTTCTTGGAATTCTTCTTCCAAGCAAACTTCATTGGTAGTTTTGCTGATGGACGCCATTGATATATCATCTGGCATTTCTGTATCAAAATTTTTTGCAATATCCTTTCTAACTTCTGCTAGATAAGAAGCTATGAGTTCTTCCTTTGAGACTGCGCTCTTTTTCATTTGCAATTTTCTGCTGATATGGGTGAAAGGGCTGATCTCTTCTTCAGTATTACTACTGTTGCTTCTTTACGAACTTTAATTCTTGAGAGCTTTATCAATATTGTCCAGGGTTTCTTGACCATGGACCTTTCCTGTTTCTTTATTTTTCAGAAGCATCTTACTCCAGAACTTTGTATAAAAAATCCTATTCAAACAAGGAAATCTTTTATCGGTATAACCAATTTCAATATCCCATTTCATGATCCATGGAATTGAAAATTATATAAAGAAATACATTAAAGTCATTCCTTCAAAAAAGATATTATCTTTTTGTAGAGCTATTAACTTGGGTGATAATTCAACCCATTGAGTATATAAACTTTTATAATCAACTGGTAAAATATCTATTGATGGCCCATATAGAGACCACCATTCACAAAACCAATTGGGTAAATTTTGCTCAAAAATATTAGCATAGATTTTTATGAACCATGAATGTTTCCTATTAAGATTTTCATATAAAAAAGTCTTATGAAGACTCTGGATATAATCCCAATAATTGAATTTAACAGGAATTTTTTGTTCAGGGTGAATATAATCCTTTTCCTTTAAAGTACTAATTTTTCATTCATCAGCGGGAATAATATGTTTGAATATTAACTTGGAAAAGTTATAAACTTTTCTAGTAGTTGATGGATAGAAATGCTGAATTTCAGCTGAACATGTTAATAGTAAAATCAACACATAATTCATTCTATTCTTATAAGTGGTTGTGGCATATGATGTCGTATCAAGATATCTGGCCATTATTTGCCATGGATTATCTTTCCATTTGAGATCTGATTGTTCCAAAGGAATTATTAATTCTTTTTGCTGATTCTTGTTATAAACCTAATTTTTTTGGCCTTCATCTGCCAAGACTGTTAAATAAGATGATGGGTTATCATCCGTATTTTGCTGCTTGGATTTTATAAATTCCAAGAATTCCCTGTACATGGGGTGGTCAGTATTAACCCCGGAATTTTCTACAAAATTGGCAAGATTAGCAGCTATTAGCTTTTGGTTACCAATTTGGGCGAGGATATTACCTTTGCCTTTTCCAGTTCTTTTTCCCCTTGCTCGAGGGGTACATACTGTGGTCTCATCTGCATTAATGAAACATAAGGAATTATGAATTCAAATATTCTCTAGTAATAAAATCAAGGAGATTATTATCACTTCCCTTTTTATAAATAATTTCGAAATCAAATGGAGCTAGTAGTGATTGCCATCTTGCAAACATCTGTTTCGAAACATCATGCTTAAAATCTTTATTAAAGATAAATCTAGCTGCATGGCATTCAGTTTTTATTAAAAACTTTTGATTATATAAATCAGTCTGAAACTTTAAAACACATTTAACTATAGCCAAGATTTCTTTAGCTATAGTTGCATAATTTTTCTGAGAATTATTTCATTTCCCAGAATAAAATTGGACAAGATATTCATGTTTATTACTAGGACATATCTACTTCAGTATTCCACCATAGCCTATGTTAGAGGCGTCGGTTTCAACCACTTTATCCCAATTTGGGTTAGCAAGGGTTAAACATGGAAGGTTATTAACCTTCTTCTTAATGATTTTAACAGCATCAGTATGACTGTTAGTCCAAGGCTTTGGATTCTTTTTGAGTCTGTCATAAAGAATAGCAGTATCCTTGGCTAAATCCTTTATAAAAGGAGAAATATAATTAAGACTGCCCAAAAATCTCTGTAATTGGGTTTTGTCAGTAATAATATCAGGGAATTTAGAAGAAAATTCAATGCTACGATTAATAGGAATTATTTTTCCCCTTTCCAATATTATAACCTAAAAATCTAATATTAGTCTGGAAAAGATTCATTTTTGCTTTAGAAATAACTAAACCATTCTGTATAATAATTTTGTAAATATTCCTAAGTGTCTAAAATGACTTTTCAATATTTTTTGAAAATATCAAATTATCATCTATATAAACTATTATGAAATTAGTATAAGAAATAAAGATATCATCCATAATCTTCTGAAATTCATAAGGAGCATTTTTCATACCAAAAGGCATAACATTCCACTCATATTATCCCATTGGAACATTAAAAGCGATTTTATATCTGTCTGATTCAGATATTTGAATCTGCCAATAGCCTGATTTTAAATCAAACTTTGAGAATTTAATCGCATCATGAAGTCTATCCAATAAATCCTTTTTATTAGGAATAGGATATCTGATCCATTTTAGCGCCTTATTAAGGGCTTATAGTTTATAACTAGTCTAGGAACACCACGTTCCTGTTCTGCATGTTTATTAACATAGAAAGCAATGCAAGACCATTTGGACTTTGAAGGTTTTATTAAACTTTTTTCTATTAGAGAATCAATTTCTTTTCTGCATAACTCCAAATATTCGGAATTCATTTGGCATGGCCTGGCTTTAGTTGGGATATTATCCTCTGAAAAGCCTTCTTCATAAGGAAGACTAAATATATGACGTTTCGTGGTTTAGAGCTTATTAACCGCCTTAGGATTTTGACAGGGTTTTTACTATAGCTTAACTGAAAGCTTTATTGCAGCTCTCAGAGACGGTAGAAACCAAAACTGGAAAAAATCCCTAATAGGGAAAGTACAAACCAGTTTGGCTTATGGCCCTGTATATTTTAATACTTATCCTAATTTGCAGATTTCATTAAGTGATGATAATTCGCTAAATGCTTTAATATTGAGTATTAAACTCCATGGTTATGATTACCTGCCTGGTACTGAAGTTATATGCATTTGTTATAGAATTTATTATAAGCCTTTATATACTTTGAATCCTATGTGCAAAATGATGGATTTCAAAAATTAAACTATTTTGATAGAAACTAATTTTGATAAATCTAAAGTTGTTACAAGAAGACCTATTAAGTGGGATGAGATAGATTTTCCCAAAGAATGGGTCATTGAGGAAGCGATAGCTCCTCGAAATAATGTTAACAGTGAAATCACAAAAGTTGAACAAGCTTTTGATGGAACTGTTAGGATCAGGTTTAATGAACCAGATCAAATTGATAATATCAGTTATTCATCTAGATTAACTAGATCCAATTCCTCATATATCTCTCCTGTTGATTATAAGGTAGATTTTTCTTCAAGAGCATCTACCTCACAGATTAGAGAAAATGATAGAATTGATGTTATAAAAATTAGCACAGATAATATTGCTAGTGCTATGCCAGACCCAACCGAATCGAAAATGAATTTTTCAAATGGTTTACATGGACAGTAGCCATCAAATAGATTTTAGTCCGGGATCACCGGTAAGAAAATTAATTTCTGCAGAATTTAAAAAACCCAGATGGGAACTTTTTAGAAACTGGTTTTTTGATAACTTCAATGAAAAATTAATAAAGTTTTTTCAAGATGATTTTTATAATGACATTAGTAGACATAACCAGATTATAGCTTTTGTGCCTTGGTTCATGTCTAAATATATTGATGGTTATATTTCCATGCTAGAAAGAGATTATAAGCTCAGTAGTGGGGAAGTTACTAAATCTGTTTTCCCACCGCAAACGTCTTTCCAAATGGGAGAAAAAGATAAGGTTGTATATTATACTGCCTTTTCTAAATTGTTTGATGATAATACTGGCACTATTACTGCTAGAAATTTGAATACAATGATGACTCAGAATAATTATACAAATATCTATGTTAGTATTCTGCGTGAACAGGTAGCTTCTATCAGTGATAGATTGGACAAGCTTATAGCAGAAGTCCAAAAAATTAATAACAAGGATACTATAAAAGGTAAGGAGCAAATAGCTACTGCCAGTATCCAACCCCCTCCAGAAGTCAAAGACTTTAAATTGAAAAGTCTAGATGACTTGGAGAAACTTCTTAATAAGAAATTTGAAGGATTTAAGATTAGTCCTTTAAATTTAGAAAATTTATCTAGCGAAGAAAGAAAGGAAAAACTTTCTGATGAGATTAATAAAATATCAGAGAAGTTTGCTAGAAAACCAGTACAAAGGATGTATTACTATCATAGACTGACCCCTCAGGATGTTTTACTAGAAGAACCTGAGCCCAATTACTTCTCACAAAGTTATAGTGGTAAGGAAATCTATGAATGGAACATAGATGGATTCAGAGGTAGACAGATTTATATTCAGGTACATAGAATGCTTATGTATAGCACTATCTGTAAGGTAAATAATAATTCTGAGAAAGCCATAGCTGATATGATTATAGCCGGATTTACTGGCCAATTAAAAGGCTGGTGGGATAATTATTTGACTAATAGTCAAAGAGCAGATATTTTAGGGGCTGTTAAAGCAGAAAATGGACAGAATGTGCAAAATATAGTCTATTCTTTAGTTCTTAATATTATAGAACACTTCTCAGGGAGATGGTCAGATAATAGTGAGACCATCAGAACTATGCTTCAAAACCTAAGGTGTCATACACTCACTGAATTTAGATGGTATAAGGATGTATTCCTTTCAACAGTTATGGAATTACCTGAGTGTAATAGTACTCACCAGAAGTCCAAGTTTATAGATGGACTTCCCACTTTATTTACTGAAAGAATTAAGAAAATTGTCACGACCCTAACCCCGAACCCAGTCGTGATGGCGCCTCTCGTGAAGACAAGGCCAGCCAATTTAAACAAAATCTCATTTCAAACAGATAATTAACAAGAAGACAATACAAGCATAGTTTAATAGCAATCATTCACGGAAATATAGCTAACCATCCCGACTACAGCCCAAACCAGGGTGTCACAATGTCATGAGCAGCTAAGGAATCCTAATAACAAGGTTACTAATTACATTATATGGCACAACTTTTGAAGAACATAGGAACAACAAGATGAAAGATATGCGAGGCTGCGGACGCCAATAGCTATCTCGTAGTCTCTGGATCACCACATGCACGGGAGGAATCAGTACTCCGGAGCGAAACCAACTACGCCTGAATCTGCAGACATGGTGCAGGGAGTAATGTGAGTACTCCAACTCAGTGAGTAATAAATATAAATAACGACTGAAAGTAAGGAAGCACATAAAGCACAAGGCATTCTATAATGAAGCAATAAAACATCGTTCGAAAACAGTAAATCAGTGAGAAATTAAGTAAAATCTCTTTTCAACAGGTAAAAACATGTAATCCTTTAGGTAAATAATATAAAGTAAACATCGCCCCTCGGGCTCAGTATCAACAAATCCGCCCCTCGGGCAATATCATAAAACAGCACCAGCCCCTCGGGCTCCTTCTTAGAACAATATCAGCCCCTCGGGCTATCACATGGTACAACATCAGCCCCTCGGGCTATATTTCACATCACAATGGGTACTCGCACTCACTGGGGGTGTACAGACTCCGGGAGGGGCCCCTTACGGCCCAAGCGCAATATCAAGCCACCTCGTGTCATACATCTAGGCCCTCGGCCTCATATCAATCAAGCCACCTCGTGGCGTATATACAGTATCTCAGGCCCTCGGCCTCATATCAGTCACAAGCCACCTCGTGGCACATAAACTATCTCAGGCCCTCGGCCTCATATTAATCACAAGCCACCTCGTGGCACATAAAGTATCTCAGGCCCTCGGCCTCATATCACTCAGTAAAACCTCACATCTGGCCCTCAGCCGCACTCAGTCCGAAAATCATCACAAGCCTCTTGGGCATAGTAAAACAGTAGTTCTCAGCCCAAAGCATCATTAAAAAGTGGCTGAGTTATAAAATGGTGGAAACAACATGACTGAGTTCAAGCAATAAATCAAAATAGTGAGGAAACAGTGATAAAAATCCCTGAAGGGTTCAAATTATTGGCACGAAGCCAAAATATGAAAATCAGCCCAAATCATAATAACAATAAATAAGTTTCAGTCAAAATAAGAGAAAAAATCATAAATCAGGACGGACCAAGTCACAATCCCCAGTAGTAAACGACCCCACGCTCATCATCGAGCGTGTGTCTCATCTCAATATAGCACTACGATGTACAATCCGGGGTTTCAAACCCTCAGAACATCATTTACATTCACTACTCACCTCGAACCAGCTAAATCCCTAGCCCGCGACGCCTTTACCCTTCGAATTGGCCTCCACGCGCGCTGAATCTACCCAAAATTAGAACCAATACGTCACAATATGCTGGGGTAACAAAGCCCAATTGAAACAAATTGGAAATACCAAAAAATTATGAAATTAGCAAAACCCGAGCCCCAACCCACTTCTCGAAGCTCAGAAATTTTCACATCAACGGGTCCCTTATCTCCCAACGAGTTCAACCATACAAATATTATCGAATTCTGACATCGAATCGACCTCCAAATATTTAAATCTAAACTTAAGGATTTTCCACAGATTTTCCAACTTAATTCACCAATTAAATACTAAAATAGCGATATACTGGGGTAATTTGACTAAGGTTGAGTTAAGAACACTTACCCTAATGTTTTCCTTGAAAGTCTCCCAAAAAATATCGCCTCGAAGTTAGCTTCAATCCGAGCTTTATAGCTCCAATTATGTTTAAGATGGCCGAAATCCCCTCCTTTAAGAATTTGTCTAAGAAAGTGTCCTTTGGATATAATTTTGAGGTTGATTTTGGCTGTGATTTAGGGTGTTTTGGAGCTGTTTCTCTTAGATGGTAACGATAGTAGGTTTTTCATGACCAATGGGCACTGGTTTCTATTTATAAGGGTAAAATATCGGGACAAAAATGCCTCTGTCGGGTTTAAAATGCGACCGCAGATCCGCTGCATATCCAACATGCGGTCCGCATCTTTGCTATGGCCATCACAGATTGTAACCTAGCCTTCACTGCAGTTTAGTGTGAGGCAGGGTTTGCGATCCGCATGTCAAAAATGCGACCGCATTTTGACCGCATTTCTGACGTTGATTTTTGCTCAGGAATCTGTCTCGGTCTTCGGTTTCAGTGTGGTCGATATGCGGTCTGCATTGTGGAAATGCGACCGCATTTCTAACCGCATTCTTGGCGTCGATCCTCACCCAGAAAACTGTCTGGGTCTGCGATCTGGGTGTGTGGTTTGCGGCCCGCATATAGGGTTTGCGATAGCATAGCCCGCTTTGCGATGCGTCTTTGTTCTGTTACAAAATTACAAACTTTTCTGGTTTTCTGCAACTTTTCCAAGGACGAAATAGTCCGCTTAACCACCTTAGACTCACCTGAGGCCACTGGGACCTCAACTAAATATGCCAACATATCCATAGCATTATTTAAACTCGTTTCAACCTTCAGAACGCTCAAAGCAACCTCTCAACACCAAATTCGCGTCGTATTCAAGCCTAAGAATTTCGGAGTCTTCTAAATTACTAATTTGATCAAAAACTCAATCAAACCATATCCGAATGACATGAAATTTTGTACACACATCCCAAATGATATAACGAAGCATAACAAGGCAGAAATGGGAAAAACGGAGCGGTAACTCATGAGACGACTAGCCGGGTCGTTGCAAAAACCCTTAGAGGTACTACTATGAGTATAGATTATAATAGTTATACTTATGGTAAATTAATTAGTGTATGCACTCAGGAAATTTTAGCTCTTTGTAATGAGATTAAGCTAAACCAAGAGATTAAGAAACACCGCCTAAATGAGAGGCAACAACTAGTAGAGTTCAGTGAGCAATTTGCCATAGATATCCCTAAAATGAAGAAACCTCATAGAAAGAAGAAAGTCCAGAAAGAACCTTATAGGTATAAAAGGAAAAAGAGAATGAATCCTGAAAAAAGAAGGGAAAAGACCAAGAAAAGAAGGTCTAATTATAAGAAGAGGAAGGATTTTATTAAATCCGTTAAGCCCAATGCCTGTTATAAGTATGGTAAAGTAGGCCATTATGCCAAAGATTGTAAGACTAAGGATAAGATTAAGAATCTTGACCTAGATGATAGTGTTAAGGATGCTTTGTATAAGATCCTTTTGAATTCTTCTAGGGATAATTCCCCAGTAAGTAGTGACACTGAAGCTTCAACGGATGAAGATTTGAAAGAGTTACAAAATGAAGAATACTATTCTTCATCAGATTCAGAGTGTGGACCTGGTAAGCAGAGGCAAGGTGACTGTTGTGATAACAACACAGAAGACGAGTTTTATAATATTTATTCTCAGTTTAATGATTTAGATATAAATGTCCTTACAAATGATAGTTTATTAGAACTCCTTAGAGTCATAAAGGATCCTGAATTAAGATCCCAGATTATATATAAGATAGATCCCGTTAAGGATAATAGTTCTAAGAATTCTGAGATAGAAGGAATTCCTTCTCAAAAGGGTCCTTACACAATGTCTGATATTAAAAGGATTTTAAGAGAAACATCCCAGGCCATTGACAGGCCAACCACTGTTCAAGACTTGAAAGAAGAGATTAATAATCTCAAGAATGAAGTCTTAAATCTAAAGGCTTCTAATATAGCATTAGATAAGATAATTATTAAGTTAGAAAATCCTCAGATTGCCCCAAATTTAGAATTCAGTACTGATATTACTGAATTAGACATTGGTCCTAGTACTTTTAATACGAAGAATAAAGATGACTTTTTAGGAACTGTGAATTTACCTGACAATGAATTTTTGCAGAAATTACAAGTCTTCACTACGCAGAAATTTCTAATAAAGGTAACTCTTTTAATTGATTATAATTTCAAAAAAGATTTGTTGCATTATTTGATAGTGGTGCAGATTTAAATTACATAAAAGAAGGAATAATACCTTCTAGATATTTTCATAAAACCACTTATAGATTAAAATATGCTAGTGGTCAGCATATGGGTATTACTTATAAATTACCTAAAGCTTTTATTTGTAAAGATAATATTTGTATTCCTGAAAATTTTATTTTAATAAAAGATATTCATCAGGATATAATATTAGGCGTGCCATTTTTTCATAAAATCATGCCTTTTACTAACTGGGATGCTAATAGTTTTAAAGGTACCGATAATGCTAAATCTATTACTTTTGAATTTATAACTCAACCAATTCAAATATTTTTGAATGAAATTATTTCTAATAATATTACTGCAAAAAATAAGCAGATTGATTTTCTCAAAAATTAAATTTGTAGTTTTACTATTGAGCAAGATTTGAAAGCTCCAAAACTAATAGAAAAATTTGATTCAATAAAAAATTAATTTTCTTTACAAATTTGTGGTGATCATCCAAATCAATTTTGGAATAGGATAAGTATTAAAATATACAGGGCCATAAGCCAAACTGGTTTGTACTGTCCCTATTACAGATTTTTTCCAGTTTTGGTTTCTACCATCTCTGAGAGCTGCAATAAAGCTTTCAGGTAAGCCATAGCAAACACCCTGTCAAAATCCTAAGTCAGTTAATAAGCTCTAAACCACGAAACGTCATATATTAAGTCTTCCTTATGAAGAAGGCTTTTCAGAGGATAATATCCCAACTAAAGCCAGGCCATGCCAAATGAATTCTGAATATTTGGAATTATGCAGAAAAGAAATTGATTCTCTAATAGAAAAAGGTTTAATAAAACCTTCAAAGTCCAAATGGTCTTGCACCTTAATAAGGCGCTAAAATGGATCAGATATCCTATTCCTAATAAAAAGGATTTATTGGATAGACTTCATGATGCGATTATATTCTCAAAGTTTGATTTAAAATCAGGCTATTAGCTGTCACGACCCTAACCCCGAACCCGGTCGTGATGGCACCTCTCGTGAAGACAAGGCTAGCCAATTCAAACTAAACCTCAATTTAAGCGGTTAATTTAACAAGGAGACAGTACTAGCAAAATTTAATAACAGTAAAATTGCGGAAACATGGCTAACCATCCCGATAACAGCCCAAACCGGGGTGTCACAAAATCATGAGCATCTTTGGATCCCACTACCAGTCTAATATATATACATAACATTTGGCACAATTGTCTGAAGAGTGTGGAAACAATAAGATAATAGAGATACGGGGCTGCGGACGCCAACAGCTACCTCGTAGTCTCTAAATTACCGCTCTTACAGTCGTAGTCAATGCCTCGGAGCGGAATCAATAATGCCTGAATCTGCATACATGGTGCAGGGAGTAATGCGAGTACTTCCAACTCAGTAAGTAATAATTACAAATAACAACCACGTAAAGCACAAGGCAATCCATAATGAAGAAATAAAACATCATTAAAACAGTAAAACGGTGAGAATCAAGTAGAAACTCCTTTCAATAGGTGAAACGTGTAAGTCTTTCAAGTAAATAACGTGAAGCAACAGAAAACATTTAAAAAACCGCCCCTCGGGCTCAATATCTTTTAAAAACACGCCCCTGGGGCAATATCATAAAAACAGTATCAGCCCCTCGGGCATATCATATGGTATAGTATCAGCCCCTCGGGCATATCACATGGAACAATATCAGCCCCTCGGGCTATAATTTTCGTATCACAATGGGTACCTGCGCTCACTGGGGGTGTAAAAACTCCGGGAGGGGCCCCTTACGGCCCAAGCGCAATATCATGTCTCGTGGCGGCGTACGACCCGCTCCTATTTACATCATATCTTGTGGTAGGCGTACCACCCCCTCCCATTTACATCATATCTCGTGGAAGGCGTACCACCCGCTCCCATTTACATCATTTAAAATGTCATTTAAATCTCAAAACTGAGTAGAAGTGGCTGAGTTGTAAAACAGTGGAAAACAACATGACTGAGTTCAAGTAATGAATCAAAACAGTGAGAAAACAGTGATAAATACCCCCCGAAGGGTTCAAATAACCAGCACAATGCCCAAATATGGCAATCAACCCAAATCATGATGATATCAAATAAGTTTCAATCAAATATGTAGTAAAAATCAACAATCGGGACGGACAAAGTCACAATCCCCAGTAGTAAACGACCCCACGCTCATCATCGAGCGCGTGCCTCACCTCAATATAGCACTACAGTGTGCAATCCGAGGTTTCAAACCCTCAGAACATCATTTACAATCACTACTCACCTCAAACCGGCTAAATCTCTAGCCCACGACGCGCTTGCCCTTCGAATTGGCCTCCACGTGCGTCGAATCTATCCAAATTCAGAACAAATACGTCACAATATGTTAAGGGAACAAAGCCCAAGCGAAAACAACCGAAAATACCAAGACATCCCGAAATTAGCGAAACCCAAGCCCCCCGGGCCCACTTCTCAACGCTTAGAAATTTTCAAATCAACAGGTTCCTTATCTCCCCACGAGTTCAACCATACAAAATTTATCGAATTCCGACATCGGTTCGACCTCTAAGTCTTAAAATCTAAGCTTAAGGGTTTTTCACAATTTTCCCAACTTAAATCACCAATTGAGTGCCAAATATAGCGATTTTACTGGAGTAATTTGACCAAGGTTGAGTTAAGAACACTTACCCCGATGTTTCCCTTGAAAATCTTCCAAGAATCGCCTCAAAACTCGCTTCAATCCGGGCTCTATAGCTCCAATTATGTCTAAGATGGCCAAATTCCCCTTTTTCAAGAATTTTTCCAAGAAAGTCTCCTTTGGATATGTTCTCAAGACTGATTTTTGCTGTGATTTAGGGTGTTTTGGAGGTGTTTCTCTTAGTTGGTAACAAAAATGGGTTTTGCATGGCTAATGGATATTGGTTTCTTATTTATAAAGGGTCGAAAATCGAGACAAAAATGCCCCTGTCAGGCTTAAAATGCGATCGCATGTCTATCACATAACAGAGATGCGGTCCGCATATATTTGACGCGACCATCGCAAAGGTAACCCTAGTCTTCACCGCAATTCAGCACGAAGCATGATTTGCGGTCCGCATGTCAAAAATGCGACCGCATTTTTTACTGCATTTCTGACCTAGATCTTGCCCAGAAGTCTGTCTGGGTATGCGGTCTCATTGCTCAATGCGGTCCGCATTTGAGGAATGCGACCGCATTCCTGACTCTGGCTTTTCTGCAAATTTTTCTTCCAACGATGAAATAGTCTGTTTAACCACCCAAAACTTACCCGAGGCCACTGGAACCTCGACCAAACATGCCAACATATCTCATAACATTATTCGAACTTGTTCCAACCTTCGGAACACTCAGAACAACCTATCAACCCCAATTCGCGTCGGATTCAAGCCTAAGGATTTCAAAATCTTCTAAATCACTCTTTTGATCTAAACCCAACCAAACCACGTCCAAATGACCTGAAATTTTGCACACACATCCTAAATGACAATCGAAGCTACAGCAGCTTTCGGAATTCCATTCCGACCCTCGGATCAAAATCTCGCCTAACAACCGGAAATCGCCAAAATACTAACTTCACCAATTCAAGCCTAATTCTACACCGGACCTCCAAAACCAATTTCGATCACACTCCTAAGTCATAAATCAACTCCCGAAACTAACCGAACCGTCGGAACTCACATCCGAGCCCTGTAACTCAAAAGTCGACATTCGGTTGACTTTTCTGGTTTAAACCTTCTTGAAAGAGACTAAGTGTCTCATTTCTTACCAAATCCACTCTGCACTCAAACTATTCAACGTGATTGCATAAAACACGGATAACGAAGCATAATGGAATTCAGAAGATTATGGATGATATCTTTATTTCTTATACTAATTTCATAATATTTTATATAGATGATATTTTGATATATTCAAAAAATATTGAAAGTCATTTTAGACACTTACAAATATTTACGAAAATTATTATACAGAATGGTTTAGTTATTTCTAAACCAAAAATGAATCTTTTCCAGACTAATATTAGATTTTTAGGTCATAATATTGAAAAGGGGAAAATAATTCCTATTAATTGTAGCATTGAATTTGCTTCTAAATTCCTTGATGTTATTACTGACAAAACCCAATTACAGAGATTTTTGGGCAGTCTTAATTATATTTCTCCTTTTATAAAGGATTTAGCCAAGGATACTGCTATTCTTTATGATAGACTCAAAAAGAATCCAAAGCCTTAGACTAACAGTCATACTGATGCTGTTAAAATCATTAAGAAGAAGATTAATAACCTTCCATGTTTAATCCTTGCTAACCCAAATTGGGATAAAGTGGTTGAAACCGACGCCTCTGACATAGGCTACGGTGGAATACTGAAGCAGATATGTCCTAGTAATAAACATGAATTACTTGTCCAATTTTATTCTGGGAAATGGAATAATTCTTAGAAAAATTATGCAACTGTAGCTAAAGAAATCTTGGCTATAGTTAAATGTGTTTTAAAGTTTCAGACTGATTTAGATAATCAAAAGTTTTTAATAAAAACTGATTGCCATGAAGCTAGATTTATCTTTAATAAAGATTTTAAGCATGATGTTTCGAAACAGATGTTTTCAAGATGGCAATCACTACTAGCTCCATTCGATTTCGAAATTATTTATAAAAAGGGTAGTGATAATAATCTCCCTGATTTTCTTACTAGATAATATTTGAATTCATAATTCCTTATGTTTCATTAATGCAGATGAGACCACAGTATGTACACCCTCGAGCAAGGGGAAGAGGAACTGGAAAAGGCAGAGGTAATATCCTCGCCCAAATTGGTAACCAAAAGCTAATAGCTGCTAATTCTGCCAATTTTGCAGAAAATTCAGGGGTTAATACTGACCACCCCATCTACAGGGAATTCTTGGAATTTATAAAATCCAAGTAGCAAAATACGGATGATAACCCATCATCTTATTTAACAGTCTTGGCAGATGAAGGCCAAGAAAATGAGGTATATTACAAGAATAGCAAAAAGAATTAATAATTCTTTTGGAACAATCAGATCTCAAATGGAAAGATAATCCATGGCAAATAATAGCCAGATATCTTGATATGGCATCATATGCCACAACCACTTATAAGTATAGAATGAATTATGAGTTGATTTTACTATCAACAGGTTCAGCTGAAATTCAGCATTTCTATCCATCAACTACTAGAAAAGTTTATAAATTTTCCAAGTTAATAATCAAACATATTATTCCCGCTGATGAATGGGGAATTAGTACTTTAAAGGAAAAGGATTATATCCACTCTGAACAAAAAATTCCTGTTAAATTCTATTATTGGGATTATATCTAAAGTCTTCATAAGACTTTTTTATATGAAAATCTTAATAGGAAACATTCATGGTTCATAAAAATCTATGCTAATATTTTTGAGCAAAATTTACCCAATTGGTTTTGTGAATGGTGGTCTCTATATGGGCCATCAATAGATATTTTACCAGTTGATTATAAAAGTTTATATACTCAATGGGTTGAATTATCACCCAAGTTAATAGCTCTACAAAAAGATAATATCTTTTTTGAAGGAATGGCCTTAATGTATTTCTTTATAGAATTTTCAATTCCATGCATCATGAAATGGGATATTTGAAATTGGTTATACAGATAAAGGATTTCCTTGTTTGAATAGAATTTTTTATACAAAGTTCTGGAGTAAGATGCTTCTGAAAAATAAAGAAACAGGAAAGGTCCATGGTCAAGAAACCCTGGACAATATTGATAAAGCTCTCAAGAATTATAGTTCGCAAAGAAGCAACAGTAGTAATACTGAAGAGGAGATCAGCCCTTTTACCCACATCAGCAAAAAATTGCAAATGAAAAAGGGCGCAGTCTCAAAGGAAGAACTCATAGCATCTTATCTAGCAGAAGTTAGAAAGGATTTTGCAAAAAATTTTGATACAGAAATGCCAGATGATATATCAATGGCGTCCATCAGCAAAACTACTAATGAAGATATTTTCTTGGAAGAAGAATCCCAAGAAGAAAATACCGAGCAAGTTAATATTGAAGAATTAGAAGAATTTTTGCAAAAAATGAAAGAGAATGCGGAAGAATCTTTCTCGTCAAAATATGACAAAGGCAAAGGGAATGCTAAAAAATAATTGAAGGCCCCACTCAAGAATTGGGGTAATATGACAAACAACTTTTATATAGCAGAAGACCCCACCATTATATAGTGTCGGGAATCAAAATCCACTTTTATAAAGTAGATTGTCGTTTTTACTTTTTCTTTTTCTTTGTAGGCCACAAAGTACAATTATTATGTCGGCCAGTAATGTTTATTTTTAGCTAAGATGATCCATTATATAAGGATCAGAATTTGTTAGAAGGGGTAGGCTTCTCTTTAGGTTTTCGGTTTACAACTTCTCTCTCTAGTCTCTCACTTGTAAAAAACCCTTTGTAATCAGTTCATCAATAAAAACAACCATTTGGTTACAACTCTAGTGGTATCAGGTATTTATAAATTTTTCTGTATTTAAATTTTAATTTCTTATTTACAAATTTAGCCTAAATGATAGGCTAAAACGTTTTGTGTTAAACTTAAGATTCTTGAACTATTCTTGAAACATGCTTTAGTATTAATTTGATTACTGTATCAATTCCGATGTTGCTTAGGTTAAAGGTTTAAACCCAGGCAGTTCTATGTTAGATAGTAAACTCTGGTTATGGCAAACATCTTTCCAAATGGGAGAAAAAGATAAGGTTATATATTATACTGCCTTTTCTAAATTGTTTGATGATAATAGTGGCACTATTACTGCTAGAAATTTGAATACAATGTTGACTCAGAATAACTATACAAATATCTATGTTAGTATTCTGGGTGAACAGGTAGCTTCTATCAGTGATAGATTGGACAAGCTTATAGCAGAAGTCCAAAAAATTAGTAACAAGGATACTATAAAAACAGAAGAATTCAAAGAAAAAGTAAAAAAAATTGTGACATGTTTTGCGGTCGCATAACCACAATGCGGACCGCACACTTGGCACAATCTTGACTGTGCAGTACTGGACCTCACTCTGCGATGGGTTATGCGATTGCATAACCACTATGCGAACCGCATAACCATCGCAGAACTGACGTGCACACACACAAAACAAAATAAAAAAATCCGATCGCAAAACAAACGCGATCGCGAAACAACCGCAGATAGCAAGGTTTTAACTGGGTGGTCTGTTTCGGTTTGCGGTGACTATGTGATCCGCATATTATTTATGCGATCGCAAACTCTACCGCAAAGTGGTAAACGCGATCGCAAAACAACCGCAAATAGCAAGGTTTTAACTGGGTGGTCTGTTTCGGTTTGCGGTGACTATGCGGTCCGCATATTAATTATGCGATCGCATATGTCACCGCATTTCGTCATCGTCTTCAGCCTGAAGAATGGTTTAGTTATGCGGCCAAAATGCGGACCGCATTCCGGTTTTGCGGCCAAAATGCGGACCGTATTCCGGTTTTTTGTCCCTAGATAAAAAAAATTAAAAAAAAATACTCCAGAAGGAAAAAGCTCGTTTAGGCCCGTTAGGCCCGCGGGCCCGGCCCTTTTAACCCGGGGCCATGTGGGCTTAGGACCACAGTAGGCTGGTTCCACTCATTTGGCCCGTTAGGCCTGGGCCCGTTTGACCCGGGACCGCCTCAGCCCAGGCCCGTTTGGCCCATTTAGGCCCGGGCCCGGACCACAATACAACCTTAATTGCACTAATCTCAGGTCCAATCATCTCGTCTCACCCAGTACAAGCTGCTCAGGCAATAAGCCGTCTCAGACACTGCATCTTTTATGACGCTCACAACGCGCCGGCGAGCTACATCTCGAGTATGATACATAAGGAAGAACGAACTCTAGAGAAGGACTACCCAACCTGCATAACGAATAAAACGACCGAAAAGATGTTGTGAACCTACCTCAGGGATGAAAAACCAGACAGACAAAATGGGTGTAAGGAAATATGCTCAACATCTCGTTGTTGCGGCGTGCAACCCGATCCAACATGACACTGTTGCGGCGTGCAACCCGATCCACATAACATGCCCGTGGCGGCGTGCCACCCGATCAAGACAATATACCCGTGGCGGCGTGCCACCCGATCCGCACATAACATCAAGAAGGAAAACACACATCAAGCCGTAACGCTTATACTTACAAAATGCCCGAATACCGACCACAAGCACACCAAGTGCATAATAGAATCTTGGGGAGACGAATAGTGACATATGCCACGAAACCCAAGCATAATTAGGGTGCAATAAATGACCTGCATCTCGAGAGCCATCCTGCTCATATAACACCACAAGCTACACGGGACCCCAACACATGTGCGAATAATCAAGTCATCTCACAACCCACATGGCACAGTACAGATTTACATGGAATAGCTGACGACAAGAATAACATCCAATGCCCGACGACTCCTCCGTAAGTAATGCTATGACGAATGAACATGTCCGACCTGATGTAGAGCACACATCACATTAGACCCACCAACGGACCTCAAATCGATTCCAATCATTCTACACTGGGCCAATAACCTTCCAAAGATCCACAATGGCCCTATTCATGACACATAAGAACAGCCGTCAAATTCAAAGCAAACTCACACGGTCCACAACCCAAGGAATAGTACGCCTCTCAAGCATAAACTCTCGCATTTGCGATATACCATAACCTCCATACTTGGTTTAAATCTTTATTGATCAAGTGACTAACATGCCACACTTATACAAATCTCCCCGTAGGGTATGCTCCCACGACCTTCCGCTCAGGCAGCAAAGTCCGCACATCCATGTCACCGACCATACTTATTCCGTAAGGAAAATCACAATCTGCAAATCAATACACAATGACTCTTCCGCAGAACATCATTCTCAGGCGACACTAAGATAACGCCAGCTTACTCTAAACATCTGAATTCTTCCCTACTCATCCGAGCTCATGACATTCTTATCAACACCGAACCGCAACCTGTTGATCCTCAACTTCCTATTCACATGCCGCTCACTGCACCCATCATGCTGCTAAAGAACCAATGCAACACACAACTGAATTCCCAAACCGCAGGAAATACAAACCTCAAGTCGTGACCGAAACCGCCATGACTCTTCCGGAATCCATGTACACAACAAGGCCATTTGAATCAAATACCTCCTAAATCAATCAAGTTATGGTGGTTGTCAAGCCCGCACGTACAACCACAAATCACATGTATGACTTCACACGTCGAAGGAACTGTTCATTGCCACAATCATGCTGACTCAACCATTACTAACCGACCCAACTTCTTTCAATTTACCCTTGACATGTCTTAGGAATGTAATAGCTCCATTCACAATATAATGATCTCAATCCGCACTCATCTCGAGTGACCCGAATCGCGAGACCACATCGTCTCAATACCCATGAATCATCTCATACCTCCTTACGCGCACAATAGCATCTCCAACTGGTGCACCCATTCTGCAAGACCTTCCACGAGTCCGAAGCTATTTCTTCCTTTCCTCTAATATTGCACTTTAATTCTTGAACCCATAAGACCGTTGTCGAGAGTCACCCACTCTGACATGGTCCCGAATATAACTAAATTCTAATGCTCTACTAGCACATGAACACCCTCTCGAAGAAGCAACCAGCTAAACTCTTTTCCTTGTACATCACATCCATAAAAGCATAAGCTCCAAACTTCCCAAAAACCTGAACATGCATCAATAAAGTCGAATATAGCACACGTCCATCAAGATTTTTGCTGAATTACCCTTGATGTTTCCTTTTTTTTCTTAGTTATAAATAATCCGCCAACGCACCGATAACCAGAAATCGCACAAGCAGACAACCACGTGATCCAACCGTAAACTGTGGGGCTCCCCTACTTATATTTAAGCTACCACCACATAATGTAGAGACCACAACGCTTCCTCCTTCTCAATTACCATGATCTCGCACTGTTAACCCGCCAAATTTCTCGAAGTCTTTTGTTAAGCTTTTCATGAACATTTCGAATCATCAGTCACAATCACATATTCGACCTCTTACTGGGTAGCAAGTAGTATTCTTCGCAGAAGCTTCATCAACATCGCACAACCACTAACCTGCTCAGAGGAGATAACCCACCTGTGGATTCCTTACCGACATCTTCCAACGACGCTGCACGGGGTACAACTACCATGTAATCAGTAAATTCTCCTACGCCTATTCTCGCCCACCAGCTGTATAAGTCTGTTCCTTCCCCATTAACATCAACAGAAAGTTCAACAACACCTTCCAAACTCAAATCCTATCGCATCAGAAACGATAATTAAATCTTCACACCCCTCTTTATTTCAAGCAACTCCTTTCTGTAATATTCAATCTTTCTTCGTACAATAACCATCATTCCAAATAAAATCCATAGACCAAATCACCTTCCATCATGATTTCCAAACCATTCTACACTTTCTCGAGGCACGCGGCTATCCTACCATAGAATCCATATGCTAATTTGCCACTCTTACTTCGGTTAAACCATCTCCTTTAAGCAACTTCTCAACCTTTGCTTTTCATACTTGACCTGCTAGTACTTCAACCACCGCAAAACACCTCCTGCCATGCCCTTCCCTCATACTTTGCTACCCAAATGTTGCCTCAAATCAAATCCATACCTGTAGCACCTGAACTGATAAATTGCTATCAACTCTAAACCTCGTGGAAGAACATCTTTCTTGAGCTATTAACATTAGAAACACCAATATGATTCTAAACTGCTGCACACCGCTATCTCTGACAACCGCCCCTCAGGCACCATTTCACAACACCCTACCCCAAAGGCAAAATCAAGAAGACCATACCACTAGCAAACCTTAATGCATTCAAACAAGGACGACAACACCACATCACAATGAAAATTCCACCACGCCAAGTCTCATTACTCCATTAACCAAAACCTGAACATCCACAGTCCGATTACCTTTCCTTTGTTGGAATTAAATGTTGAACCTCTAAATCATGCACTGAAAAATCTTTCTTTCAAGTCATTCACTGCTGGATCCATAAATAAGCACTCTACCATTACACCAACATGGTGCGATAACAACTCATGAACATCATAGAAACCTATGCATAGCCTCAAAACCATAGGAATTACAGATACTAAGCTGAAGCGACAGAACACCCTTCCGCAAGGCGACGATAATAGCCTACCCGAACACGCAGGAAAAAATATCCTTCACCACGTCTGCAGTACCAATACAACTCCTGGATGTCCAATTGACAACAAGTGCTGCATGTCGCATAAGATTGACTAGGAAGGACATAAAGGAACAAGCCTCAATGGAATCAAACCGCACGATGAGCAAATCAAGAGGGGAAGTGCTCCTAACAACCCTGTAGCCTCTCGAAGATAAGTACAAACGCCTTCATACCGATCCACAAGACTCTACTAGACTTGCTCATGACTCATGAGACCTAAGTGAACCTAACGCTCTGATACCAAGCTGTCACGTCCAAAAATTCACTATAGGTCGTGATGGCGCCTAACGCTACTGTCAGGCAAGCCAATATTAATTATCAATTTATTTACTCATTTTATTACTTTCGAGATCATAATCTCTATTAATTAAATAGTAAAAAAATGGAATTTACAGGGTAAAAAGATAATGACTACGTGAACTACAATAACTAACAACCAGTAGGAACCCCTAAAACCCGACATCACAAGTGCATGAGCATTTTTCTAAAGAGTACAATAATAATACAGCATCTGTCCCGAATATAGTAAGACGAAATAAAATAAATAGTACAATGGAGACTCGGTGGAATGTGATGAGTAACCTAGAATGTAGCTCACATAATTCTCCTCAACAGGTGCGCTTACGCGCCAAGGTGACCATCAAATGAACCTCCTGCACATTTAGTCCAGAAGTGCAGCATGAGTATGTAAATCAACACGTACCCAGTAAGTATCTAGTCTAACCTCAGAGAAGTAGTGACGAGGGGTCGACATCGACACTTACTAAAGGTCCAATAAAATAATATAATAAAACATGAGCAGATATGAAGCATACGGCAATGATGGGGTAAATCTTTAAGTTACGTAATCTTCCAATTACTTCTTATAAAGCAAGAATTTCTAAATCTGTTATTCTACAGTAACAGCTCAGAGAAATGTCAAGTGTCATTAACAAATCAATAAGGAATGGCATATAAATGTCGGGCATCAGTGGAGAGATTAGCTTGTGAGTATTCGGACTACTAGAGATATAACGCACGATTATGTCGAGGTCGTTCGGCCCGATCCGGAATAATGTGTACACTGTCGAGGGTCGAGCGGCACGAATCATAGATGCATCTATATACTACCGAGGCATTCGTCTCGCTCCACAAGAAAAGGAAGGAAGTTACCGAATTACGAGACACGTATTTACAACACAATACAAGAGCACATAACGAATATAATCTTTACGCTTCTCAAATAGCTCGCCCACAACTCAAAGTGTTAGGGCTCGGCCCATTATACCATATATACTTCTAAATCAATTTCAGTTATAACTTTAATTAATTTGGCCAACAAAATTAGTTCAAATAATTCAAATGTTACGGGATAAGATCCTAAGTCTACCTCGGCATAAACAGCTTTAGCTATGTACAGACTCTTGTCACCGCATGCGTATGTAGCACCCACAACTAGTTGCACATAACAATAAATATCACCTAGGGATAGTTGTTCCCTCACAAGGTTAGACAGGAGACTTACCTCGCTCCGAAGTTCCATAACCGGCTCTACAGCCTCTCTAACACCTCGAACCAAAGCCCGTCAATCCAAAACTATTCAAACAGTGTGCAAACCAATCAATATGTATTCTGATACCCATAATTAATCAATTTAAATAATTCCCAACCCCGCTCGAAAAGTCGATAAAGCCAACCCTCGGGCCGACGTGCTTGGATTCCAAAAATTTTTGAAGATAAACTTTATCCATAACGCCACGAACTCAAATATATAATTTGTTCTGAATTCCATGTCAAATTTCATGGTCAAAATCCAAAAATACCAAACTTCTAGGTTTTCTACCAAAATCCGAAATTTCTACTAATTTCCATGCTTAAATCCATATACAACCCAAGTATTTAACTTGTAATAGGTGAGAATCACTTACCTTGAGGTGCTTGATGAAAATCTCCCTTGAAATTCTCCAAAATCATGCCAACCAAGTAAAAATGAGAAAAAATGGACCAAATCCCACTTTTAAAAGAACACCTCTGTCCACATGACTTACCGCACCTGCGGAAACATCCATCACAGGTGCGGTTCCCTCCAAGCCAGGTAAAATCTACTTCTGCGGACCTATTTTCGCTCCTACGTGAAGCTTCTACAGTCCCCAACACGCTCCTGCGCTCCCGCACGTGCGGATATCCCTTTGCTTCTGCAACCCAGCTGCCCCTCTTGTTTTCCGCTTCTGTGGAGCACCCTTTGCATCTGCGGGCTCGCAGATGCGAAAATAGCCTCGCATCTGCGGCCACCTCAGCTCAGTTCAATGTCGCTTTTGCGGCCCCAACACCACACTTGCGGGCTCGCACCTACGGCCCACAACTCGCATGTGCGATTGCACCAGCAATTGGCCAACACCAGCATTACTCAACTTCTACTTTCGATCTAATTTCAATCTGAAACTCACCCGAGGCCCCTGGGACCCCTTCCAATCATACCAACCATTCCCAAAACATGGTGCAAACTTGCTCAAGGCCTCAAATCACACCAAACAACATCTAATCTATGAATCGACGATAAAAATCCTTCTTTAAACTTTCAAACTTCCAAACTTCGACGAACGCGTCCGAACCTTACCAAAACATTCTGGAATGACGCCAAACTTTGCGTACAAGCCATGAATCACAATACGAACCCATTCCAAGGCTCGAAATCCCATACGTACATCGATAACACCAAAGCCCACTTCAAACCAAACATAGGAATTTCTTAAACATTCAAAATGTCGATCGTCCATAATAAGCACTGAAATGCTCCAGGGTGATCCGATACTCAACCCGAACATACGCCCAAGTCGGCAATCATCAGACGAACCTATTAGAACCTTCAAATCGATTCTAATTTTGTTTACTCAGAAGTCAAATCTCATTCAATTCTTCCAACTTAAAGTTTCCGAAATTAGAATTTTCTTTTCAAATAAATCCTGAACTTCTCGAAATTCAATTCCGACCACGCATACTAAACGTAGCACCTGAAGTAAAGCTACTCAAGGCCTCAAACCGCCAAACAACGCGCTAGAGATCAAAATGAACAGTCGGATCATTACAGTCCTCATCGTTTGCTCCTCGTTCTTCCTATTTCTCCGATTTGGCTAAGGTCGGTATCAATGATTCTATTTAATCTCTTTATTTTTTGGTCGGTTTCGTCTTCCTTGATGTTGAAACTACGGGCACCGGGATCACTTCGTATGGCAAACATTTTCCTTGCGGCCGGCTATTCTCCATACACTGTTTTGACTCCCCCCGTGTGGGAAATTTTAGCGCTTGGTGCAAGGTAGAGGGTTTCGCCCTCATGTTGTGAACCCATGGCTTTCGAATAGAGCGTTGTACCTCATGTCCCCTTCGATCACATAAAATTTCATTCCATGGGTCGTCCCGGTGGTGTTTACTAGCAAAGTTATCTCTCCTTTCGTAGTCTCACATGCCATTTTGAATCTATTCAATACCCAGATTGCCGGCACGATTTGAACCTATAACCCCAATTGTTCTATGACCCTTGATCTGATGATATTGGCCGAGCTACCTGGGCCAATCAACACACGTTTAACTCGAGATTTATTGATAAATACAAATATTACTAGTGCATCATCGTGAGGTTGTACGATGCCCTCGGCATCTTTGTCACTGAACGAAATGGCTCCCTCTAGAACGTAATCCCAAGTGCATTTTTCCCTCGTAATAGATACTTTAGTGTGTTTCATCATTGGCCCTTGGGGGACTTCGACTACCCAAAGGATCATATTGATCACGTGCTGAGACTCCTCTTATTCGACTTGTTTGTTAGCGTCCCTATTTTTGAAGTGGTTTATGGCTCGTTCACATAAGAATTCTCAAAGGTGTTGTTGTACAGTCGAGCAACCTCTTTTCTTAGCTGTCAACAATCTTCGGTCCTGTGACCGTGGGTGCCGTTGTACTTACACATCAAGTTAGGATCTCCCTTGGCTAGGTCGGACTGCAATGGTCGAGGCCACTTGGTCTCTTTGATGCACCCTATGGCTGACACAATGCTTGCAGCGTCTATGTTGAAGTTATATTCCGATAATCTTGGTGCCTCTCTATTCCCGAGCGACCTATCGAAACCATTCTTGCTCATCAAGCCCCGACCACTAGGCCCTTGATCACTTCTCTTCTCGTTCCTTGTGGGGTAACGCCTGGATCAGTCTCTCCTTCGGTCCATGTTGTATGGTTGATGTTGATATCGATCTCGGATCAGTCTTGCCTCTTGATCAATGGCTCTCTTAGATCTATCATCGTCCCTAATGGGATAAATAGATCCATAAAGGGCCCCAAGTTGATCGTCCTCGACCCTGATCTTTGACCGGTACCTATTGTGGACGTCGACCCAGGGTACCGCCGGGTACTCCATCAAATTTTATTTTAGCTGTTGAGAGGCCAAGGAACTTCGGGGGTTGAGCCCCTTAGTGAATGCCTGAATGGCTCAATCATCTGCAACCGGTGGTAGGTCCATCTGTTCCATCTGGAATCTAGATATGAACTCTCTGAGAATCTCGTTATCCCTTTGTTTGGCCTTGAAAAGATCTGACTTTCTGGTCTTGACTTTTATGGCCTAGGCATGGGCCTTTACGAAAGCATCTGCAAGCATAGCAAATGAGTTAACAGAATTCGGGGCAAGTTATGATACCATATCATTGCTCCCTTGACAAAGTTTCCCCAAACGTTTCCAGCAATACCGACTCGATCTCATCGTCTTCCAAATCATTCCCTTTGATTGCGCATGTATAGGAGGTCACATGCTCATTTGGATCCGTTGTCCCATTATAGTTTGGGGATTTCGGGCATACGAAACCTCTTTGGGATCAGCTTTGGTGTCACGCTCAGAGTAAATGGCATCTGGATACATTTTTTGGAGTCCGGTCCCTTCAATATCGGGGGTGCTCTCGGGATCTAATCGATCCTGGAGTTGTACGTTTCCACCTTCTTGTCATTAGCCTCAATCATTTTCTCACCTGACTCCACCCGTTTTTTCAACGCTTCGAGCATTTTCATTACCTCGGTATTTACCCCGAGCTCGGCTTCACCTGGTCTCTCGGTAAATTGTTCGTCTCTTAGGGCGCTTTCCCGGGATTGTTTGGGCTCAACCCTATTGGGGGCGTGGCTTTGATTCTGTAGCTGTCCTATTGCTGTTTGTCACCTTCGCCTTTGGGCGCTTCTCGAGCTATTGGTCGGGGTCCCCCACGAACACTGTTTTCGGGTATCAATTGGCAAATTGATGTTGATGGCCACCTGTGAGTTAACATCAACCGGGTCGGCAACTGGGACACCGTTGGGATCGACAGGCATCACATCGTTGCTGGGCACTAAATTATTATTTTCACCATGATGGCCAGACTTGGGGTCAACGTTCAAGTGAGCAGACTGGGAGTTTAACATTTTTAGGCTGACATGAAATTAAGATTTCAAAGAACAAGCGTAAAATTAGGTGTTATGGAGATTCGAATCACCACTATTATCCTTAGCCCCACGGTCTGCGCCAAACTATTTACCCCAAAATTGGGTAACAATTAAATTTGTACGCTGTTTAAAGGATACGTAGTTTAATTCAACACGAATAATTAAGAATAATAGATAAATGAATTAAAGATGAAATAAACAATCAAACCAATAGCAATGTTATGGCCAAGCCTAATCTTAGATTCAACATTGACCTCGTCCTTGATTCGACTCTCGGTTCAAGCTCGGTCATGAATGAAGAACAGAACAAGTGAACAAAGTTCTTAACAGCAGCTAGAAGGAAAAAGTAATTTTTATTGCTTTGAATTGTGTGTTACAATGTGTTAGATCGAAGAAAAACTTCCCCTTTATATAGTAGGAGAATTTTAGTCTTAATACAAGTCTAAAAGAGGTAAAATCTTTTTTCCCCAGTAATTATTGTTCCATAATTGATTCTAAACGAGATTCGTGGTATTGTCCGGTTGAGGCGATTATTACAGCCCCCTATAAGTCATGTGTAACCGTCTACAGCGTTATTCGAGGTCTAGAAGTTATACTCGATCTGAGGTGCGTCTCTTTACCACGATCGATGTCGGACATATCGTTTACCCTTTCCGGGTCTCAATACGATGGGTCTCTGGCCCCGATTATAATCTCGCCGATCTGAACTCCCCCTTCGTTCTTTCATCGGGAAATCGGGGCAGACATTGCCCAGATTTTACCTAATTGCCCCCGATTTTACCCATATACACCTATATTGTGTTTTTAAAGGCCCAATTACCATCTTCCATATTAGATTCATCGTTGACCTTGTTACCGTGCCGAAAAAGATGAACTTCCTGAGACTTCCACGATATCTAAACCACACATCTTGTTACATATAAGAGATTTTTATTCCTCATAATGTTCCAAAAAAATTAGAAAGAATGCATTTTTAAGCATTACAGACCTACTCGACAATAAGAAAACAGACCTAATCCAACAAATCATTCGAAATCATACTTATTCTTACCGAAAAGAGCTTCAGGTTCCAAAGAATAAGAAAATCCCACATTAGGATTTCCCACCTAAGATACTCTTGAACAACGAGATAAGTTGTGGCTGTGACGCAAAATCGGAGCTTGTAATGCCAATGTTGGAAGGACAACTTCTATTTTAACTTCAAAGCTCTGAAAATTGACGAGAATCATAGTTTGAGAATATGTAGAAATGGGTAGAGACGAGAGAGAGCAAGAACAGAAAATAACTTGACTGAATAGAGTTGAACCTAATGCGTAGAGACCAGAGAAAATAAGAATAAAAAATAACTTAGAGCCAGTTTGGACATAAGAATTTTTTGTTTGGCCATAAAATTTTTAATTTTCACTTGAAGATGAATTTTGAAATTTTTCAAAAATTTAAAAAACTCCAAAAAGCTGATTTTCAAAATTTTCACTCAAATCACTCACAAAACTTCAAAAACAACCCAAAATTATATTCATGTCCAAACACACTTTAATTTTTAAATACCATTTTCACTTGAAAAAATTTTCACTTTTGTTTTGAAATATTACAATTCTTATGTCCAAACGCTCACTTAGAGTGAATAGAGTTGAACATGTGTATGAACCCTTTTATCCCCTTTATATATGAAGTTTTCATTGAAAACAAAACTTCTTAAAATTATAAAAAGGATCCCGTCGCATTTTACCCTTTACCCTTTAATAACTAAGTTCACATTTGACAAAGTAGTAATAGGAGTTCGAAACCAAAATGTTAGTTTTTTGGACTCAAAACACCAAAATAAGGGAAAAAACAGACTGAGAACATTTTTATATATATAGCACATGAAATTCATGCGCTATACCTTAACGGCACGTTTGTCGGTTAAGGTATAACGCATAAATTTAATGTGCTATACCCAAGTTTGAAAAGGAGGTCAAAGTGTGAGTATAACGCATCAAATACATGCGCTTTACCTGAATGTGAAAAGACAATCAAGTATAGCGCATGTAATTCATGCGCTATACCCACTTAAAATAAGCCCGTCTCCTTCCCGACAGAAACGAAACAATCCCCCCCCCCCCCCCCCCC
>MCJB01025602.1:118331-144716 GCA_002018475.1 Nicotiana obtusifolia | reverse complement strand
AATTTTTAAAGTCAAAAACTCCATTGGAGCGTCCCTTAATTATTTTATTAATCTAACACTCTATCCAAGGCCTTGTCATGGAGTGGAACTCGTTTATTGCCCGATTCGGTGGTCAAATCTTCATTGTTTCCCCATTCAAAAATATCGCAAAAGAGGTATTTTGGATCACTTTTTTAGTATAAGTCAATATATAATTGAGTAATTAGTTGTTATTATTGTATTGTATGATTTTGTGATTGTTTTGTGTAATTTTTTTAACTGGATTAGTTTATTATTTAGAAAATATGTATGAAAATTGTATTTTATTCTTTTGTTGAATAATTAGTGTTATATGTTTACTGTTTTTATAGTTGTACATCAATTATATGTGATTTTAGTGTAGTGTTATGTAGTGCCCTTTAGTGTTTTGTAGTGCCCTTTAGTGTAGTAGAACTGAGAATAAATTTTAATTTATGTTAGTTGATGTTATTTATGGCCATTTAGAGTAGTGTGCATTTAGTGCTCTTTTGTATTCTTTTGAGTAGAATAATAACTACGTGTCCTCATTAACTAACCTGATTAGAGTACTCAATTATGGATCAAATTTTTTAAGCTTATAGTAAATGTATTATTAGATAAGATTCAAAAAGTAGATCTGAATCATAAAATATTTAGTTGGCAGTATAAAAGAGACGTTGTTGGTTTTTTCTGTAAATATAACAAATTAACATGCAAATAGTTATGAATGAAATAAATACTTAATAGTAATTTTTTAAAAATAATATCAAATAGTTAAACAAATTAAGTATTTTGTATTATCTTAATCGGGAATAACATTATTAAAAAAATGATAGTAAGTAAAAGAGACAGTGCCGATTTTTGTTTGTTTAAAAGTATTAAATTAAGACATAAATTTTTACCAAATTAAGGCATAAATAATTATTAAAAATATCGAGATACGTTAAACAAATTAAATATTTAATTTTCTTATGAAAAAAGTTGACACTTCAAACAAAACCCTGCCGAATTTTATTCAAAAAATCTAAAAATCTAATATATAAATAAATATTTTATTTATCAACCTAAGTAATAATATAGAAAACTCATCGATTAAATATTAATATAAAAAATATTACAATATATTTAAAGATGTTAATCTATTAAAGATAAAAATAATTTAATTAATATTATTCAATTTATAGACATAGTCACTGGATCCTCCGTCTGTGGATCTTGGACCTGTTGTTCCAGAGCTACTGTTGCTCCAGGGTGACCATAGGTCTTCACACATCTGGGATAGACAGTTGATGTCCCAGACCTTCCACCCCAGACGTATAGATGATTTTTAGGAGTTCATTAGGGACCACCTACTTCATCCCCGTACAGTTACATGCTTTCATCGGATGGGGTTTTACCGGATTGTAGAGATCGGCCAGTAGCAGTTCAACTGGCCCCTTATCACGGCTATAATCGAGCGGTGGAGACATGAGACTCACACATTTCATCTACCTATCAACGAAGCTACCATCACGCTACAGGACGTGGAGGCTTTATATGGGTTTCCCATTGATGGTATAGTTGTCAACTACCCGCAGCCTCTTAGGAATTATACGAGAGTCGACTATTTACATATGTTGCAGAGGCTCACCAGATTCCAGCCTGCGGAGCCGAAATGCTATGAGTGGTGCAAGTCGATTGCGGCTGTCGCCCGTTAGGTAGCATCTGGAGGCGCTGCACGTGGAGATCACGTATGAATCACCATTAGAGGTTATTGAGCTGCAAATGAGGCTCCTGCTATTGATGATGTTTGCTGGTATTCTTTTTCCTGAACACTTCTGGAAACCTTGTTAGCCTGCTATTTTGCATCATCTGGAGCGGCTAGATGAGTTACCTACGTACAGCTGGGGTGAAGCTATTCTAGCCTATCATTATCGGCAGTTGTACAGGGCATCCATGGGCACCGTGAGAGACATAGTCAGTTTTAGTCCGCTACTACAGGTGATAACATAATCAATTCTTTTAATGATTATCATAGAGATTGTACGAAATTACTCAAATGTATGTCTACATTCAATATTAGGTTTGTGCTTGTGAGCGGTTCTTGCAGATCCATCCCCATCTCCCACCGATTGCTCCAGATGCAACACCTCCACCATTTCTACCACGTGCTAGAAGGTGGGTAGATAGGTGAGGCCGAGGCTCGACATCATCTCCTTTATTACAGGGATCTTTTGGATTTACTTGAAGATGCTCAGGTAAATATATGACTAAGTTTGTTTGATAATGTTTGATATATCTTGCGTTTACTCACGATTCTAGCATTTAATAAAAAGTTCATATGGAGGCCATACAGCGAAGAGCTCATCTTTGCATTACCAGATTATTGCTCCCATGGTCGAGTTGCGTGGATGTCTTCAGTCCCACTTATATGTCTCGATATAGTCAAGCATCATACCACCGGATGAGTCCTGCGACAGTTTGGTCGACACCAGCTTATACCTATTCCTCCCAGTTGGCATTCCACACATTACGAGTGGGATGATCGCAGAAAGGTCGACCAGACATACTTGGCCTGGCTAGAGGCCCAGATAGAGGATTGGGATAAGATATATGGCACGATTCAACCATACCCTCGACCTGACCATGTTGATGGGGAGCATGAGTACATGGTTTGGTATCATCGTGTTACTCGCCTTCGATGGGGAATCATGTTCATCGCGATGGTGGCCGGTACGCTCCATACACTGGGAGGCATGAGGCACTGGTATGTTATTTGATATACTTACTTATCATGCTACATTACTTTAACATCCTTCCTTAATCATTATGTTATATGTTATGCAGGCTATTAGCTTATACCATTTCAACCAGATAGGACTGGAGATGCTACAGCATGCAGGAGACAGAGCGTCAGTTGTGCACAGGTTTGGTCATCGGGTTGCTAATCTTACTGCTTATAGATTGAGATCTGCTTGAGAGGACGCGCGATTAGGGTTTGAGGTTGCGTATGTGCTGCCTGAGGATTAACATCATGGGCCACAAATGCCCCCAGCATGTGGTAGACGTGCCAGGCGTGCCCAAAGAGGAAGGGGTGGCCCACGTGGTCGTGATGGTCGTCAAGGACGGGGTCCCCAGCAAGGGGGCGTTGAGGCACCCGTGGAGGATATCGGAGATGATCAGACGGGTGACTATGCTAAGCCACACGATGTTCGTCATGATATGTTGTCATTCAGCCTTTAGCTGTCACCGGGGACTTCATAGTTGACCTCGTCTACTCCAGTGTTGATCGCCAGCACCGCGATTACGGCGTATGATTGGGATCAATATTTTCCTGGTGGTCCAGAGCCATCGAGGGTTGCTGAGGATCGTCTGATGGGAGATGTGCATAGTGGTAGACGACTTCACTTATGGCTCTTCATCGAGGGATGCTAAGGATACTCCAGGAACAAAGAGGGAGACATCACATCCAATGGAGACGCCACAGCCTTCATCTACTCCAGTGCACCTCAGAGTTCCCCCAGAGCATTATGTGCCTACTCAGCGAAGGTTTGTTTGTATTACTATTACTTTAATTTGTTTTTACCTTACAGATTAGTCAGTAATATCTAAATTGTTTATATGTTTTTAACGATTTTGTTATCACCTATCACGGAGGCCACAGTGTGTGATACTCGGTTGTTGAAGACGAATGATCTTATTTAGGATCTTGCTGAGACACTGGTTTGACTATTGCTAAAAAAAATTTAACAATTATGTTAGTATTTTATATTTCATATACTAAAATATCTTATTATTTTGTAGGTTACTGATGGCCCAACAGCCACCTCTACTGATCCTGCTAACCTTCCTGACGATCATGCTACAGTGCATCCTCAGATAAAGAGGCAATGAGATGAGGATGATCCCGATAGCATAGCCGGCGGGATGGTATGTGCCTCAGGTCAGCCAATTGCTTTTAGAGCATGAGTTTTTAATTTTCGTCTTATTGATTAGCTTAAAACAAGAACACAAAAAAAATAAGGCAGAATAACATAAATTAAAATTCATTAAAAAATACACATAATACATGAAACATACAACATTAAAAAAGAAAAAAAACTAGGTACGTCATTGCGTCCAGACATTTCGTATCGCTTGAACTTGAAATTTTTATGGGAAGTATTCTTTGTTTAGGTAAGCCGCAAATAATAAAGTAAAATATGCGGGGGTTTTATAGGTTACAATGAGTAATTTTAGGTTGCATAACGTATATTGTTGATGCTCTATGTTTCATATACAAAGTATTCTTCACGGTACAAGTGCTTGCAGGCTTTTTCAGGTCGACAAGACAAGCCAAATAACGCATATTATGGATGCGCTATGTTTAATGTACAAAGGGTTCGTTACGGTACAAGTGTGTGCAAGCTTTTTCATGTTGACAAGACAAGTTACATATCGCATACTGTTGATGTGCTATGTCTAACGTACAAAGGATTTTTTACGATACAAGTGCATGCAGGCTTTTTTAGGTTGACAAGATTTGACACATAACACATACTATTTATGCACTATGTTTCAGGTCGACATAATGCATATAGCACATGCGTCATGTTGAATTACCTACTATTTAGTTCTTTTTAAGTTGAACCAATATTCCAGTTATTTATTTCAACAATCATTTCAAAAATGCTACAAATAAGTGGTTTAAGAAGAGGCAAAAAGGTAAAGGTAGTTCAACAGATCCACATGGAACACGTCATAACACAATCGACCCCTACCTCGAAAAAAATATACTAGGTTGCTATACTGATTTGGTGGATGACAAGTATTATGGTGTTCTATGTCCCTTGGAAAATAAGCCTATCAATATATATATATATATATATATATATATATATATATATATATATATATATATATATATATATATATTGATCTCAAAGTTGGAGGGCACATTATTGAGGGGGAGCGCATTCTACAAAGCCTGAAGGTATGTGAATTTGGGGTGAAAAACTACAATGGATTCCATTGGCATGGGCTAGTTGTACCACACGCATCGTCTGCATTGTTCCAAACAAACACATACAAAGGTGAACAAGAAGTTATCCGGCATTTGATGAAGGAGATTTTAGAGATGGAAGAGGCACTAGCCGTTCATCATGCACTGGATGATCTTAACTACCTGCAAGGAACGGGGGATCAGCATTGGGCTTTATTAAAGAATATAAAATTGCATAAAGACATTGATTATTTTGTATTTCCAGCAGTTGTCGAGTGGGAGGGACTACCAAAATTTCTACTGCAGACACAGGACGTAAGAATCCCATATTGTTGCAAAAATCAAGCAAGTGGTCTTATTGATGATAGCGATGAAATACGAGAAATGTGTGTCAACTGGGACCTAGATTATGATGCCCTCGGTCCGAACGAATGCGTACAAGATGTTGACAAAGAAGATGAAGACAATGATAATGAAATAGTGCCAGACAATGACGATAATGGCGAATGAAAATCATTATTTATTACTAGAATTTATTTTTAATTATTGTATTGCATCTTCAATGCTAATTGTCAATTATATTTAAGACTATTCGAAACATAATTTTATTTCATAAATATTGCAAGCAGCACCATTACAGACATTTAGTACAACATAATATACTGTAACAAATCACTAATTTTATCCTTGAAAATTGGGCACATTGGATGAACTGCCACCGCGAGATGAATTATCACCGCTTTCCAAACTGACTGAAGGACATTTACAGCAATCATGTCCTGTTTGGGAACATATATCACATTTACACACATAAACGATATCACCAACAACCATTTAGTTCTGTATCCGTGTTCTTTTTTGCACTTGCCGGCGAGACACAAAAATCCTTGTTACACACTATTTTAAATTGTTTTGGTGGCCAATAATGCTCAGCATTCATTGGTTGGAAGTGGCCGCTATAGGTGTTTACATATGCAGTCACACTATATTCTTTATCAACATACCTCGTCGCAGAAAACATAGCATGTTGAAAGCACTTTATGACATATGAGCATGGCAAGTGATAAATTGACAATCTCCTACATGAACATAATCGCCTGGATTCATTAATGGTGTGGGTATTATTACCGCAGTTTTGATTCAAACCGGTGCGAACTTCAAAAATATTTCGATCGTTGCAATATTGCAAATATGTATTCCATTGTGCCTGCTTCCTATATTTCTCAAATCGTTTCATTGGATGTGGCATAAATTGAACACCGCTTTCCAACAAGGACGATGCACTTCGAGATCTTTCAATGAACCTCTCTGCCATCTGCTTGAATGACATCTGCACCATAGCAGTGACAGGCAATCCACAGGCAGATTTTAATCACCCGTTGAAAGACTCTGACACGTTTATAGTCAAAATTCCCCATCTTCTGCCACCATGCTTATGCAAAGTCCATTTATCAAGCTCATGTTGCATCAACCACCGATAAGCTCCTGGGTCTTCCTGCCTAATCGATTCCATGTGCATCCTGAATTTACACTCTTAATTGTCTGTTGCAGCCATCCACATTAAATCATGTAAGCTCTTGATCGGATAAGCCTACTAGAAGTTGACCTTCAAGTGCCTAACACAGTAATAGTGGTAGGTATACAAATCCTTCCATGCATCCAAAGTCTGCACAGAACATAAAATCCCACCATGCGAATCAGATATTAGAAAAATACCTGAACGCTCTCTTACAACGTGCTCCTTCAAGTGGTTCAAAAACCATGTCCAAGTCTCTTGACATTCTTTGGCACAAATAGCAATTGCGAGGGGAAATATGCTTCCATTAGCATCTATTGCAATAGCTATCAACATCTTTATATCATACTTTCCATATACATATGTGCCGTCTATGGAGATTATCGGCCAACAATGAACAAAACCATCAATGACTAATTTAAATGCCTAGATAAACATATCTGAATATATATTCTGGTATTTCTGGACTCCGCTCAAGCTTCCATTTAACAACAATCTCGGGGTTAAAGTGGTTCAAAGTAGCCATGAACCTAAGTAGAGCGCCAAATGACTTACCCCATTTACCATAAATAATCTCAAATGCATCTTTACGCCCGAGAAATGCCTTTCTTTTGGTAATGGTACAGCCATATACCTGCGCAACTGATGTTATACACTCTTTCAACTTGTACCTTATCGACGATTCAATGTGTGGAAACAAGATAAGGGAAATCAAGTCAACATTCAAGTTAAAATGATTCCTATTGAATGTGTACATATCACAAGTGTGGTTGCCAATGTATTTCTCCACTATCCACATATTTCTTTTCAACTTTCTCGCATGCAGCATCCACTTACAACCTTGATCCCATCTACGAAAAATAACCTTATATACTTGTGTAGATGATTCATTAACCTCGATCTCACGACAGTGTTTTATGTGTAAATTCGCACCGCCCTCCTAAAAGGCGCGCTTTATCAGCAAAAAGCATATTCTTAGAGAGCTCAGTTAGTCTAGGTTCATCATTGCTATACGAATGTCATCAAGATTCCTTGTGAGAACGTCCACATCCAGCATACTGGGTAACTGATCAAGATAGGGAATCTCCCTTGAGTGAAAGGGCACATGGACTCGTACACTCTGGGTCTAACGGTAGGGAGTCTGCATATTTGGAGCATGCTCATTTGTGGCATCATGCTCCCTCATCAAATCAGGTTGCTCATTCTCATTCTCATCAACAAAGCACAGTTCCTCATCATCGTCACCCTCATCAAGGAAGGGTGTATCATCTCCAAATTCATCAGCGTTGTTATCATAATCACTATCATCTTCCTGACCTTGTGCATCTTCCAGATCCTGATTAAATATATCATCTTTGGGTAACTGAGTAAGGATAGCACCATCATGTTGCTCGTTTTCACTGCACAACCAATAAAATAATGAGTTTCTCAAAGTCATCCCAACATAATATATTAACTTTATATCTTAACTTACAATTCATAATCTGTAGATAGTCCATGATGCACATTATTGAGCTGTTGATGACTCGCGGATGGACCAGCATGATCTAAAGTACCAAAATAGGGTATATTCCAACTGTTGGTTGGTTCATAACATGTAAAATTCATATCTGGCCGGCACCCCCTTTGAAAGTTATAAGTGTTAGTACAAATATGATACACAAAAAAATAATCATACTACAACAAGGAAAATTAAAATTTACCACTCGGCGTGTGAATTATGTAAACTTGGGGAGAAATTATGTCATCGCTCCTCATCCGCCCGTGGAGATAATTTTTGATCTGGCCAGACACTTTCAAACAAAACTGGTTCATATAAATTGCTCTAAAAATACCACCAGATAATTGAGGGTTATCTCTATTTTGCAGAACCTCAATATTGCGGACGTCTTCAGACTTGACGTACATTTTCAGCATTTTATCACAAGAAATTTCTGGTGTTCATCTAGAGTCCTCAAAAAATCTTTCAGAGTTTCATCGTCTTTGATGTTAAACTCAACATAACAAGCAACTCCTTGAAGAGTAAGCGAATAAGGATATCTTCCGGTTACCTTAATATTAACTGAACGTTTACTCACACTCATTCTTTTACAAATCAAAGATACCAATCTAATCGCACTCCAATGTGAGTAGCAACTTAACAATACTCTGTGGAGAACACTATAGTGTACTAAGTTATTCTCCACGACATCCTCACTCCTCCAATATAATGCAACTCTAACTTTTTGCTTTTCAGACATTCTGGTAAAATACAAAAAAAACTGAGTAAGCAAATTTTTCGGAAGGAGTAAGCAAAATACAAAGGATGCTGAAGAATGAATTGTTCGAAATGAATTTTTGAAGAAGGAATGCTAGTCCTTAAGTAAGTATATATTCAGTTTGAGGGTACAATTACTGATGGGTATATAGCATGTATTATATGAGTTGTACGTATAGCGCATCTAAGACATGCACTATACCTTAACGGACAAATGTGTGGTTAAGGTATAGCGCATGAATTTCATGCGCTATATATAAAAATGTTCCCAGTCCATTTTTTCACCTATTTTAGTATTTGAGTCCAAAAAAATAATATTTTGGTTTCGGACTCATAGTAATAGTTATTTTATTATGTCTCTAATATTTAAAAAATTTAATTAAAATATGCATATTAAATCTTTTCTTGTTTGAACTATTATATATGTAAGAAATTTTAATACCTAAGGTTTTAAAATCAATTAATATTTTGCCTATATAACTCTTTTTCCTATTTGAACAAATAGCTAAATTTGGACGTTAACTATAGGATACAGATAGGTAGAAAATTCTTTGTTTCTCGCAAAATTGATTTCATCAATCGCATACAATGTTTTCTCTGTCTCTATCTATATCAGCAACCAACTTACAAAAGCATTTTTCTGCATTTTTCTTTCATACTTTGACGCTAAAGAATTGATATGTTCTTACGAAAATAACTGCGAATTTCCTTTATGGCCTACATTCTTTAAAGTTATAAAAATTTAAACTTTTAATGAACTACAACATGCTTTGGACATTAAAGTCAATTAAAAGTTTATGAGAACTATTGGTGTTACAAAAGCAATATAATCTACTAAAATTTTAAAAACTCCATGCAGTCGCTCCGTTATAAATCTAATTTTAATAGTCTTTTTATAGAAAAAAATTTTATCTAGTTTCTCTACTTATGTTGAAGAATTAAATCAAATACATAGTTTGTAGGATCATCATATTTGTTTCACCAGTCAAATAGATTAAGTACATGTCCATATACGAACTAAACTATAAAGTTTACAGTCTATGATCGTACCTTATTGCAGAGGTTTTGTTCCAAGTGTTTAGTAGAAGAAATCTTCACAAGATCTTCACAGGAACTCTTTAAAATTTAAGAGAGAAGAAAGAGAACTTTTCTGTTGAAGGAGGAGAAGCTTCAATACCAGAGTTCTCACGCAGACTCCTCTTTTTATTGAACAGATACGACACAACTATTTAGGGAATCCTACCCTTTGTGTCCCTTCTCTTATTTTAATTAGATATTATACATATATAAATATATTTACTGATTAGCCATGGACCGGTTTGAACCATATGAGTGGCCCAAGTCTAATTTCCTTCAACTCTCACTCACACATAGTGGATCAACTCTTACTCATATTTTGTAACTTTCATACATAATGACTAGATCATGTGACCAGTGCATACTTCAAGAGCTTCACTGCTATATATTTGTTAGGAATATATAGCTTCTCGATTTAATGGAACTAGGAGTAGATAATAGTTTGCAGTTCCCTAGATCATGTATCACATTCATATTGCATAATCTCTTTTGTCTTAATTTGAGTTCATCATTATGTTCTTATCCAAAAAACAAATATAATGAATCAGTCAATGAACAAAATTAATGTGATAGTACTTAATAATCTTCCTCATCTCATGAATCTCTCAATCTCAATTCGATATGCTTTTTTAGAGATGTTCCGCCAAACTAAATCGAACATGATCTCTTGGAAAAACTCTTAAGATAGCAAATACCAAATTGAAATTAAAAAGTTAAAAAAAAAAAAAAAAAAAAAAAAAAAAAAAAAACTGGTCAAAACCATGAAGGTACGATGTGAAAATTACAAATAATTTACAGGACTTCACACGATAGCAAGTAGAGATTAAAACTTGTACCGTCCTTCTAGGTTATTTTATGCATACGTGACATAAATCACGTATCACAGTATTGACTCATTTCACGTAGAGCGTATGTCTTTTACAAATTCAATACTGTGCAGATAATAATTTAGACAACTTATGTCTAACTTTGAGTTCATAAATCTACTCTATATTTTATCTATCTATCAGAACGCACATCTGACATTAAGAAAGACTGTCAACTTTTATCACACATGATTAACCATAAATTCAAAACGACATTAATATTATAAACATCAAGCTCTCTATTATTATCGTTTCTGATAATAATAAGTTTATAATTGTCTCATCTACATTAGTCACTTGATAATTATATTACGTCATGGAATGATCTGGCTAAATTTTTAGCACGATTCTTCCCTTCAAGAAAAACTGCAAAGATCAGAGTGAGATAGTCGCCTTCAAACAAAAATTGGGGGAGTCTTTATATTCAGCTTGGGAGAGGTTCAAGGGACTTCTCAGAGATTGTCCTCATCACAACCAGAAAAATGAAGTGTTAACTCACACCTTTATAGAAGGGCTACATCCAGAGACAAAGATTGTGGTGGACGCTGCAGCGAGGGGTCAAGTGTTGGAGAAAAGCTTCGATGAAATATATGCATTACTGAACAAATTCTCCAAACTAATCTTGATTGGCAAGGAGAGATGGGCAGACACATAGTTTAAAAATCTGCGGGGGTCCTCGAGTTATATGTTGTTTCCGCATTATCAACGTTGGCCAACCAAGTCAATAAGATGACCTTGGTTATTAATAAGCAACAAGCTCAGCTAGTGCAGTAGGTTCAGATATTTTGTGAAGTATGTGGGGAGGGTCACACGAGCGACTTATGCCCAGCTAATCCAGAGTCTGTATGTTTTGTGGATAATGCAAATAGGGGCCAGACAAATCATTATGGAACACTTACAATCGTAATTGGAGGAACCACCCAAAATTCTCTTGGGGTGGAAACCAAGGTGCACAGAATCAGTACAGGCCACAAGCTCCTTAACAGTAATATAGACCATCACAGGCTGAACAACTTACATACCCGACGAGTTATATTGAGGAGATGCTAAAGAAATTGATGGCTGATCATAAGACCCAAGGAGTAGCCCACTCAGCAGCTATTCAAAATATGGAGCGACAATGGGGAAACTTGTGTTTCTCCCAAATGCAAACGTAAGTATATGTGGTCATACAAGTAATATAGGATTATAAGTCCAGATATCGTACCCGTTGGGACTTGTGATTAACTATCAACTAAATTAAACAAAAACAATTAATCTATTCAAGCAATTTTCTAAATTATGAATATTTAATTGAAACTAATCTAGAGTAGCAAACTAAGCGATTACAGAAAACAAGTCGCCGAAATTTGACACGAATTCAACCGGAGTCGATATTCTAGAGCTATGGGTTAGCTAACAATCCCGTTGAGTCTTCCACTTAATTTGTCTAACTAATTTATCTAGTATGTTGATTGACAGGGTTAATATTACTCGTAGTATTCTCACAAGTACGACTCGCGTATTCAAGCTAACTTAACGCCTATATATCCTAGGGAATTAGGATTAACAAGAATGCATTAATAATTCTTGTATAACTACCAAGCAATGCAATTAGGTATATCCCTATACTAACTGCAAATCTGTTCCCGATACGCAGGTTCAAGATTTCGCTCTACTCAATCTTATATGCAATCTATAATTCCCTCTCTCGAGTTCAATACTAGATTCATAGATAAAATTTAATTGGTGATCAAGCAATCAAATAGTTAAGCGCAAGATTGTAAAATATACCAATATGATAAAATAATAAGAAGAATTCAAGTTCCAAACTACAACGTTTATGTAGCACCCACAACTCTGGAACTAATAACTATGAAATTAAAGTAAGAGAAGAAAAGAAAAACTAGTTGGAATTCTCCTCCCAAGCGTGGTTAGTGTTCTCCCCTCCAAAGTGGCGTATCCCTCTCCAGAATAGGTTTAGACTTACTTTTATACGAGTTGGGGGCGTCTTGGGTCGAAATAACCTTGTCCCAGACGAAATAGGAGTGAAACCTGTCACCCAGCACCTAGGGTAGCGTGGGGCGCTAGCCCTAGTGCTAGAATTTTTTTTTTTGCCTCTGGAAACTGGGCCACAAGTAGCGTCCCCCACTACCTTTGGCGCTGTACTATCCCAATTTTTCATTTTGTTCCATTTTTTCCTCAACTCGTGCAGTTTCATCCCACATTACCTCCAGATGACTCTTACACATAAAAATACCACGCACAAATTATTAGATTACACATCCAAAATTTATGAAATATGAGTAAAATGTGATGCAATATGCATATAAATATACATACTTTAAGCCGAATATCAATTCCCCACACTTAAACTCTTGCTCGCCCTCGAGCAATGGAACTATAACTACACCCCAACGATGTACATATCAACAAGGGGGAGAAATTCAAAAAATTTCAACACACTCTACCAATGACCATGGTTGATAGCAACAATTAAACTGTAGCATATGCAACCACTTACACTTTCCTTTACTTATGCCATTATTCAAAAATATTCACAACAAAGACAACATGCTCATAACAATTCTAGCCTCAAAAGCCGACTCAATATCACAATGAATTCATGGCTTGAACACCCAACATCACAGAGAAGTCCAATAACGTTACCTATCCCTCGTGAAACCATGTGCCCTCACAACAAGAACATGAGAGTATGTTGAATCCACGCATTCAAATCTCATGATCAAGTATAATTTAAGGACTCACATCTATCAAAGAAAATCTCTCGCTCTCACAAGGAAGTCACATGCATGCAAAAGGTACCATAGGCTTGTCCGTAATGTAAATCTCTACTAATGTAGGCTCACTCGGTCTAAAATCAATTAGGACTTTATATGGTTGTAATGTGGGCGAAGGGACGGGTAGGATATATTTAGAATTAGTGGTTCACCCTCCTAAGCACTTTAATACATCACATAATAAACTTTAAACACAAATTCTTTAATCCACTTCAATTTCACAAACAAGATCACACCCCAAAATTATTTTCTCTTTCTTTAAGAACTCCTTTACTTTATACACCACTAGCAAGAACAAGACAACAATTTATTCACCTATATTTTTCCTTCTCTTTTTTTTTTGAGACTTTTCTTTCTTTTTATTCAATTTCCGCTAGTGGAGTATTATTTTACAAAATAAGTGCACCTTTCTTTCTCTCATTGGTTCCACTCGAAAGTCACCTCACACTTAGTCCTTACTTCTTCTAGCGCTCATTTCACAATTAAAATACTTTTAGAGATAACATGATTAAAAAAAAAACAAATATGTCAATAAAGAACAAAAAAGGTATTGGCTCGTACTGTGGGTGCCAATTAAAAGTCTATAGGCTCAAAAGAGTTAACTATGAATAGTTTTTATTTTGTGATAAGCACTAAAAGATCAAAGGAAGCCTAAAATTATTTTTCAAACCGAGCATCACCTAAAATTTCGTTTCGATTCACATACCGGGCATGTTATAGATTCAATAACAATAACATGGACTACACAAAAACCTCATCACACACATGGCACATGACTCACTAAGGACGGCCCGACTCTCAACTAATGCAAGTATTCATGGAGCCACGAGATATTAAGCACTAAGCACAACGTAAACAAAAGCCAAGAAAACGAGACATAGACGTCAATAACATGCTATCTAAATAAACAAGGCATCATAGACAATATCAAAACATAGGGAAGATACTACACATGCTACAGCCTAAATATGCTACTATCAGATAAGTCAAAGGCGCCTAGGTATTACATCATTCTTCTTCCTTTTATTTCTTAAATTCCTAATCTACTCTAAAAATTTAAAAACTACTACCCGGTTCAAACTACATCCCATGGAAAAGAACCGACGCACAAAGAAAAATCAAGGGGGATTATTACTACCTAAAGGAAAATAAAAGACATGATTTTGGATTTTTCTGTTTTTCAAATTTTTTTGTAATTTTTTTGATTAGACTTTAATCCCTCAAGAAAACTGTCGAGGTGATCCATTGTCGGAAAAGTCCAAAATTTTCTAATATTTTGATTTTCTCTATTTTATTATAATTTTTTTTCATTAGTCTAACTACAACTAAAAAACAAGAAGCTAAGCTAAAAATTACTACAATTAAAAAGATACTAACTAGCACTAACCTACTATATACATGATCTAGAGAATCCCCACCCCACACTTAATTTATGCAGTGTCCTCAATGCATATGAAATAATAAAAACAAGTGACGTGAAAATGCGACTCCCTGGGTAGGCCAATGGCTTAAGCATTAGTAGTTCACGAGATACTCAGACTTATCCCAGGTATGATCCTTTGTGCGGGCACCGCACACTTGCTCCCAGACGCACACGCAAGTGTCACGACCCTAGTTTCCTTAGGATGTCGTGACAGCACCTAGTCTCTACGACTAGGTAAGCCTAACAATTATTGAATAAATTGACAGAAATTAACCAACAGAACTATTAAGCAAAAACTGGATATTTCTAAATAAACTCAACATTTACAACATGAAATATCATCCCAAAACTGGTAGTACAAGTCATAAGCTCTACTGAGTTTACTAGAAAAATTCCTAAATACAACTGCTTGGAAAAGGATTAAACAGTACAAGTACAATATCAGAAGGTGACTCCGAGGTTTGCGAACTGACGGCAGGTTTACCTTTAGTCTCCATAGCGATGCTTGACTAGCTAGTCAATAATCAACAATATCCGAGGAACCTAGATCTGCACAAAAATATGCAGAAGCCTAGTATGAGTACACCACAGCGGTACCCAGTAAGTATCAAGACTAACCTCGGGAGAGTAGTGATGAGGGACAGTCAAGACATCTACCGGACTAAACAACCTGAACAAGTGTGAAGGTGAACTAACAGAGAAACAATATTGATATAAAGCTAAGCAGGATAAGGAATACAAAACAATACTTGCAATGATACACTGGTAACATCAATATTTAACAGGAAGCAGTCAGGTAATATTGTTGTAGAGTAAGCTGATCACAGCATAAGTCTGGTGAAACCAAATAAAGGAAAACCAGCAACAACTCAATAAGAACAACGGCTTTCACACCAAATTTGTTCAAGCACTTCCACGAGGTACCGTACCTCATAATCACAGCTCACAGGTCCTAATTCATAAACCCTAATCACTTGGCATCTTGTGCCCACATTATAACTCATAACCGCACGGATGACTCACGTGCCAATAGACAATCCTCACACAGAAGGCATGTAAACAAGAGTACGTATAATGGTCAATGACGTCAGGATTCATCTTCTAAAACCGATATGGATGATTTACTACATGTAAGCTTGTGCAAGTGTTCTATCATAATTCAAGTCAACAAATAAGAGCAGAGACAATGAATGGCACATATAAAACGATCACCACCAATATACAGTGTAGTAAAGACAACATGAAGTTTGAAGCAATGACTAGCACAACAAGATTAGCTACATAGAACTACGCAAATAGTGCAACACGGAGGAAGACAAATTAATAGTATGCTAAGGAGACAACAATCAAAGACAAGTACAAAAGAATGGGAATATGACAACAAAAGCCCTACTGAGGTACCGCCTTGTATTCTCAAATCATAAAATGAATCACAAACTTTCCCTATATCACCGCGTGAGCCTTTATATTTAGTTTTTGAAAATCATCTTTCCCGAAATAACATCCCGCATTTTAACCCACCTTATCACACTGCATGGCTTCTAGTAGTTTCCCTACAAGCCACGCGTTTCAAGCCCACCTTATCTCACCGCACGCGTTTCAACACCCAGACCTTATACCACCGCATGTGTATCAATAATAACAACAGCAAGGCAGCAACCTCGTGCAATACAATAACAATAAAACGGCAGAAACCTCGTGCAAACACAATAACAATGGCACGGCAGAAACCTCATGCAAATAACATAACAATTATCTCAACAATAACACGTATGCCAAAACATAACAACTCAGATAAATGACTTTCACAATATGTGCCCACATGCCACAACATTTCCTCAAAATAGTTTCAAATATCACAACCACGCATAGATTTCAGTTCAACAACACTGAATACAACAGCAACAACGACAATACTACGAGAATACGGCAAGTAAATCAACTTAGGAACTTCAAAACACAATGAAACGGAAGAATGATCTCACAATGAAAGACACAATAGGGAATAATGGTTTCAATAAGAATAGCTCAACAAGGAAGAGATAATGTGTATCAATAATTCCACAAAAGTACAATTCAATGATAAGAGGGATAACATGAATCAATGATTCCAAATAAGGATATGTCAACAATGATAAGGGATAACAAAACTTCATTTAGGGTTGAGCAATTACGGAAGAGATACAACAAATTCAATTAAGGATACGTAGATTATGGAAAAGATAATAATAACTTCAATCAAGGATAAACAATTACGGAAAGGATAGCATGGTAATAAAAGAGGCAACAACTTCAGTTACAGCGCATAAGAGTTTAATTGGCAATAAAGGTAAAACATGAAGCAATTAATTCCAAATAAAACATGTAAGGGTGAATTTAGTAAATTGAGAATTTAACATGACAAAACAACTTCATATATTAATGGACATGAGAACCTAAGAGCCCTAAACGGTCAAATTTCCACAAATAATCCCGAGTACATACTCGTCACCTCGCGTACATGACTTCACATGACAAAATTAGCACAAGTGACTCAAATTGTAAGGGGTAGTTCCCCCTACACAAATTTAGGCCAGATACTTACCTTAAAGAAGCTAGACGATACTGTAAAATGACCTTCTTGAGTGAAACAACCTCCGGACGACTCAAATCTAGCCAAAATAACTTCAAACCATAAATAAAACTCATAGGAAACAATTGCGGTTAATAAAACTTTGATCTTAATTAAAATTAAAAAGTCAACCCAAAAGTCAACCACTGGGTCCGCACCTCGGAACCAATCAAAATTCACAAAATTCGAACACCCATTTCAATACAAGTTCAACCATACCAAAATTATCAATTTCCGACATCAATTTCGTCCTTCAAATCATCATTTTACATTTTGAAATATAACAAGATTCGGGTAGATAACTTACCCTAATGAGTTGCTTGAAAACCCCACGAAAAATCTCCCAAAACCGAGGTCTAAAACTACAAAAATGATAAAATCCTCAAACCCTTTAAAATATATGATTCTGCCCAGGGATCCCGCTTTTACGGTCAGTAGGTCGCTTCTGCGACGTCTGCTTCTGTGGAAATGCCTTGCCTCAGCCAAAGTCGCTTCTGCAAGATCATATGCGCTTTTGCACGTGTGCTTCTACGCTCAACATCCGGCACCTGTGAATGCGGAGGTGCACCCAAAACATCCGCTTTTGTGATCCTCCCCTTCCAGCCTTGTTCCGCATATGCGCCCCTTCTCCTTCGCACCTGGGATCAATGCACCTGTGCCCAGGGTCCATAGGTTCCACACCAGACCCCTGCCCAAACCAGCTTCTCTCAACATGATCCAAATGATCTGAAACCCGTCCAAAACACACCGGGGGCGCCCCCGACCCCATCCGAAAGCACCAATAAGTTCCATAACACAATGCAGACCTACTTGAGGCCTCAAATCACATCAAACAACATTGAAACCATGAATCGCACCTCGAATCGAACTTATGAACTTTCAAATCTTCCAACTTCCAAATATCGTGCCGAAACATGTCAAATCAACCCGGAACGACGTTAAAATTTTTATGCAAGTTCAAAATGATATAACGGAGCTAATCCAACTCTCAAAATCGCAATCTGAGCCCAATATCAACAAAGTCAACTCCCAGTCAAACCTCTTAACCTTCCAAAACTTTAACTTTCCAATTTTTGCCAAAATACATCAAGTTACCCTACGGACCTCCAAATCCAAATCCGGATGCACGCCTAAGTCCAAAATACCAACGAAGCTATTGGAATCATAAAAACGCCATTTTGGAGTCGTCTATACAAAAGTCAAGACCCCGATCAACTCTTACCGTTTAAGCTTCTAAAGCAATAATCCTTCTTCCAAATCAATCCTGAATCATCCGAAATCCGAAATGCGAACTCGGCCACACATGCACGTCATAACACATAATACAACGATGCTCGAGACTTGAATCCACCAACGAGATGCTAATCCTCAAAACGACCGGTCGGGTCGTTACATTCTGTAAGGCCCCGTAAATATTTTACCTAAAACCCGGAATTTTATGGTGCCGAAGTAGGCTATATGTTGATGAATGTAGAGATGTACGGATTTTTTTGGGTTGAACAGTGCGTTGGGAGGTAAAGGGAAATTTTTGGCAGAAGAAGACATTTTTGCGGCCCACTATGCGGTCGCAAAATCACTTTGCAAGCCGCAGAATGGCCGCAGAGTGAAGCAGTATCAGGGCAAGTTTAAAGGAAGGTCTGTGGTGCATTATGCGACCGCAGAACAGGTTTGCAAACCGCATAATGGCCGCAGAGTGGGGCAGAATCGCCTAGTTCCGGAAGGCCATTTCACGGACCGCAGATCTATGATAGAGCTCCTTTTTTCTAATTCTTTTTACCCTACTCTGTTTTGATATATTGGAGTGATGGACCACTTCTGAAGCAAAAACATATATTCTAGAGTAAGGGAGTGCCAAAGAATGAGAGGGGAAGTTCCTAAGCTCATCACTCATCAATTCTTGCTCAACGTTGAAGAAATTGTACGAAGAATTCACTACGTCTTCATCCTAGAGGTAAGTTTCTACTCCATAGCCCTCAATTTAGTGATTCTAATTGGAAATAGGTAATAAGCCAAGTAATTCTTGGGTGTGGGAGTTTGTTTATTTTTACATGCATGTACTGTCAAGGGTTGGGGGAAGAATGTTAAGCTAAATTGGGTAGACTTTGCGTAGTGGGATGGAGGAATCCACCGTAGGAGGACCTTGAAATCATAATACCCACCTAGTGTTTGATAAAATGCTCAAATGAGCTGGAACCATAAACTCTATCATAATTTGTGTTCAATTTCACTATATTTCTAAATAGATTGAAGAAGCTAAGAATTCTGGAACATTGTAGTAATTTAAAAAGGCTCGACGCAAGGCATGTTGGCTAAACTCTTCTCTTAAAATTGAACCTTGCAATGTCCTTGTAAGTCTCGTGATGCCCTTTATAAATTGAATTTTTGTCAATGAAGCCTTGTGTCAAAATAACTATGCGTTCAATATGTATTCCAAAGATTCTTGTTATGTTGAGTTAAGGTTTGAGAATCTGGTTTAAGTATGGGCTGTGTGTTACTATGTTATGATTTAAAAGCGTGAATTTTTATGAAAGATATTATGTCAATTGTATAAGAAGTCACATGTACCTAAGACCCTAATTTGGTCAAGTATGTGTTTAACGTCTTAATTGAAAGGCCTTGTTGTTGATTATCCATGATAATGATTGAAAATGGAATAGTGAGCTTGAATTCTGAAGTACGGCCAATGTGCCAATAATGATATTGCATTATGGCCAATGGTGTCAATAAAATGAATGACCTATAGAGGAATACAAATTTAGTGGTAAATACTTTTATTAACAAATGCTTTGGGAGTATCGATTAGCCACCGAGGAAGCGTAGGTCGGAACAACCTAACCCCGAAACTACACGTGCCGGTGTAGGAGTGATTGAGGGGTAAATCCTCGTGTTAATGTGATGAGACTGTTTCCCCTTATATTGGATGAGATTGGTGTGATGAGATGTTTTCCCCTTAAATAGGATGAGGTTATTTCTAGCTAGATGTGATGTAATGTCGACCCATACAGCATTGTGGTGAGACGGCTTAGCCGATTGGGCTAAGATCGGACGCCATGCCGCGCACATAGTGGTATTGTGAGTGTATGTCTCAGGGTGAGACGGCTTAGCCGGTCGGGCTGAGCTCGAACTAAAATACGGTGGTGCATCGGTGCTAAATATCTCCCAACTTAAATTACCGAAACCTACTTGAAATTTACGTTTCCCCTAATGTGACACTTTCATACCGTTTGAATCTCTTATTGGTATCATGTTTTATTCTCCGTTTACTGTTGCACCTTCTATTGAGAGGGTGTTTAGTTTTACATACTAGTACTATTCCATATGTACTAACGTTCCTTTTGCCGGGGGCCGCTGCATCTTTAATGGATACAGGTGGCTCCATAGCAGGTGGCATTGATCAGCGATAGCAGCACACCCTCTCCTCAGCTGATTTGGTGAACCCCACTTCATTTTGGGGTCCTTTATCTTTTATCCTTTGTACAGCATTTTAAGGTACAGGTGAGGCCTTATTGCCGGCATTGTCATAGCACTCTTTTGTTCCTGTTAGAGGCTTCGTAGACATATTGTGGGTTGTGTCTGTTTTTGGGAAAGTTAAACTAAAAAACTTGTAATTGTATCATATGTCCCACTTTAACTATGATTGTACATGTACTGTTTTGAAAATTTGTTAAGGACATAACCAATGAAAATGAAATGTTGTTGTTCACATGACTTCTTACTGACTAATTAAGAAAATGCATTCTTCTCTTTATTTTGGGTGAGTTGGGTAGGCACTGTGCAGGCTTGCTCGACCGAGGTAACTCTGTTGAGCGCCGGTCGCACTCCCCGAGGTCAGGACATGACACATACTCCCCCTCTTAAACAAACGTTCGTCCTCAAATGTGCAAAGAACCATTTTGAAGTCCTCAAATCACTGAATGAACTTACCATACATATACTCGTGGGTGATCCCATGTCACCCCAATCCACATAAGCTCGACAACACTATCTCAACTAAAAATTATTCGTTTCACCCACACTGATAACCTTAGAACCAAATTTCTCACCATCAACCATTCCCAAAAGACCTGATTCCCACATCAACACGCGGTGCCAACCTCAACCAGCTGCAACAAATTATGCCTACTACCACAAGGTACAACCACACGATGTAACACATCACACATGTGCCCTTAACAACAACTTTAGCCACAGTAGCTGCCCATAATCAAATCCAACACCAGCAATTAGCCTCATATCCTCATATCCATTAGAACTCTGTTTCAAACCTTCACAACACTGACAACAATGCAAGAAACATGAAGACCTCATAATTATTCACCTGAATCAACAAGTCACATCCACCTGGGCACACACCTCGCAAGCTAAAACCCAATAAGCACAATGCAAAAATGATTGAGTATGCAAAGAGAAACATATGAGAGAACTACCGAACAAGCCTGACAGACACATCTCCCTATCAGTATTGTACTACAAATAAATTACACAAGGGAGAATCAAAACATATGAACTAATCGCAAGGATCTCATCCTGATATAACTCCACCATGGCACGTACCCCGGTTCAAACACATCGAATCACATGAAATCGCGAGGGTCTCACCCTCAACTCTGAATCACAGGTAGAATACACACATACCGATCGAAACCTTCCTCTAGTTCAATTCCACCAACAAAATCACAACACATACTAAACTCCCATACCGGTAGAGCATCTAAATCGCAAGTCAAAACCTATCACCCATAAATCAGATCAAAACTATCGAAATGAATAACAGGAAGACACTTCTAGTCTTATAACTCTCAATAATGAATAAAAACAAAACGATAGACATGGGCTACCACTATAGAATCTCCCAACAGGGGTAAACACATAAAGAGAGTAAAAAATCACGAAATTCACCCATACGTGAAACAAAATAGGAGGACTCACCCCGATAAGCATAACCGAAACAAAATCCGAGTAATGCTCCACTATGACAAATCAAAACCATACCTATACAACATCATCTGGTGAAGCGAACTTAGCCCTACCATAGAAAACACATCAACGGGTCGGGCCTCCCCCTCTTAGGCACCCTCTACTCGCCTGGCCTGCACCCCAAGTTAGCGGTGCAGGGATATCAACAATTGAAGCAAACTCATAGCCTGAATACCCCGCTGTGACACATCTGTCTAGAGTCTGGGAAAATTTCTCACCATGTGGCTGGGTATCTCCACACTCAAAGCAGCATCTCCACTAACGTGGCTGTGGAAGCTGTCCGGTACAGGTACCTTGAGACCCATGAGCACCAAGAACACCGTGCGAAGCCTGAAGTGCAAACTAAACTGGCTGACCCGCAAAACCTCTACCATGTCGTATCCTGCCCTCCAAAATAGGGACCAGTAGGTCCTCCCGGTCTGGAGGCCTCTTAGCCTCTCTGCCCTCTCTCCTGGTCCCGCATGCCCTCTAATTAGTGAGGGATCTCTACTACCTACTGAAATGGAACATCCGACTCCAACCCCAGTCATGCTAAACCTGATATCATGACTGAGCCCCTCAACAAACCTACAGACTCGCTCTCTTATTGTAGAAACTAAAACAGGTGCATGTCTGGCCAATTCACTAAATCTAAAGGCATACTCTGACACCGACATAGTGCCCTAGTGCAACTGCTCAAACTCCACGTGCCACGCTTCCTGAAGTGCGTGAATTTCTGCTAGTGGCGTATTATTCAATTTCCGCTAGTGGCGTATTATTTTAAAAAATAATTTCACCTTTCTTTCTCTCATTGGTTCCACTCGAAAGTCACCCCACACTTAGTCCTTACGTCTTCTAGCGCTCATTTCACAATTAAAGTACTTTTAGAGGTAACATGATAAAAAATATATATATGTCAGTAAAGAACAAAAATGGTATAGGCTCGTAATGTGGGTGCCAAATAGAAGTCGATAGGCTCAAAAGAGTTAACTAGGAATAGTTTTTATTTTGTGATAAGCACTAAAAGATCAAAGAAAGCCTAAAATCATTTTTCAAACCGAGCATCACCTAAAATTGTGCTTCGACTCACATACCGGGAAAGTTATAGACTCAATAACAATAACATGGCGTACAAAAAAGCCTCATCACACACATGGTACACGACTCACTAAGGACGATCTCATTCCGACTCTCAACTAATGCAAGTATTCACGGAGCCACGAGATATTAAGCATTAAGAACAAAGTGAACACAAGCCAAGAAAACAAGACATAGGCGTCAATAACATGCTATCCAAATAAACAAGGCATCATAGACAATTTCAAAACATAGGGAAGATATTACACATGCTACAGCCAAAATATTCTTCTTCTTTTTATTTCCTAAATTCCTAATCTACTCTAAAACTTTAAAAACTACTGCCTTGTTCAAACTACATCCCATGATAAAAAACCGATGCACAAAGAAAAACAAAGGGGGGTTATTACTACCTAAAGGAAAATAAAAGACATGTTTTTGGATTTTTCTGGTTTTCAAAATTTTTTTGAAATTTTTTTGGTTAGATTTTAATCCCTCAAGAAAGCTGTCTAGGAGATCCATTGTCGGAAAAGTCCATAATTTTCTAATATATCAATTTTCTGTATTTTATAATAATTTTTTTCATTAGTCTAACTACAACTAAAAACACAAGAAGCTAAGTTAAAAATTACTACAAAAAAAAAATATTAACTAGAACTAACCTACATGTCCTCAATGCATATAAAATAATAAAAACAAGTGAGGTAAAAATTGCGACCCCCTGGGTAGGCCAATGGCTGAAGCATTAGCAGTTCACGGGATACTCAGACTTATCCCAGGTATGATCCTTTGTGCGGGCACCCCACACTTGCTCCCAAACATACGTGGTCGTACAAGTAATATAGGATTGTAAGTCCAGATATCATGCCTACAGGGACTTGTGATTAACTATCAACTAAATTAAACTAAGACAATTAATCTATTCAAGAGATTTTCTAAATTATGAATATTTAATTAAAACTAATCTAGAGTAGCAAACTAAGCGATTAAAGAAAATAAGTCAACAAAATTAGACACGAATTCGATGGGAGCCAATATTTTAGAACTATGGGTTAGCTAACAATCCCGTTGAGTCTTCCACTTAATTTGTCTAAATAATTTATCTGGTTTGTTGATTGTCAGGGTTAATATTACTCGTAATATTCTCCCGAAATATTGCTCGCTTATTCAAGCTAAGCTAACGCCTATATTCCTATGGAATTATGATTAACAAGAACGCATTAATAATTCTTGTATAATAACCAAGCAAGGCAATTAGGTATATCCCTATTCTAACTGCAAATCCATTCTCGACACTCAAGTTCAAGATCTCGCTCTGCTCAATCTTATATGCAATCTAGAATTCTCTCTCTTGAGTTCAATCCTAGATTCGTAGATAGTATTCAATTGGTGATCAAGAAATTAAATAATTAAGTGCAAGATTAAATGAATAAACCAATATGATAAAATTATAAGAACAATTCAAGTCACAAACTGCAACGTTCATGTAGCACCTACAACTCTAGAACTAATAAACTATGAAATTAAAGGAAGAGAAGAGAAGAAAAACTAGTTGGAATTCTCCTCCCAAGCACGGTTTGTGTTCTCCCCTCCAAAGTGGCGGTTCCCCCTCCAAAATAGGCTATACTTGCTTTTATACGAGTTGGGGGCGTCCTGGGTCAAAATAACTTTGTCCCGGACGAAATAGGAGTGAAACTCGTCACCCAACGCCCAGGGTAGTGTGGAGCTATAGCCTTGGTGCTAAAAATCTTTTTTGCCTATGGAAGCTAGGCCACAAGTAACGCCCCGCGCTATCTATGGTGCTACACTATTCCAATTTTTTATTTTGTTCCATTTTTGCTTCAACTCATGCACTTTCATCCCACATTGCCTTCAGATGACTCCTACACATAAAAATACCACGAATTAGCACAAATTATTAGCTAACACATCCAAAATTTACGAAATATGAGTAAAATGCGAGGCAATATGCATATAAATATACATATTTTAAGCCAAATATCAACTTGCTAGTGCCCAAAATGCTCGACCAATGTGAGCTCTTCCAAGTGACACTAAGGCTAATCCTAAGGTATCTATTAATGCTATGTCGTTGAGGAATGGGAGACAGTTAGAAGAAGTCCCATCGAAAAGAGAAAGCTAAGTGACCATTAGTGAGAAACCGGCCACCATAGAAGCAGAATCTGAAAAAGCAAAGGAGTTAGAGAAGCCAGTTGAAAAGGCGGTTACAAAGCAACCCCAACCACTAGTTGCGAGGCCACCACTTCTGTTCCCTTAGGGACTGCAAGTGAAGGATTATGCTACTTATAACTATGGTGATTTTATAGTTGGCTGCTATCTGTTTTCAAACAGTTGGGGTTGGGTGAGCCAGGCCTAACTATGGTAATTTTACAATTGGCCGATCGCTCCCTTTCTCATCCTGAAGGGGTGATTGAATATATGTTAGTTCAAGTGGGTTCTTTCATATTCCCTATTGATTTCATTATCTTGGACTATAAGCCTGAAGTCCCATTTATTTTGGGGAGTCAACTTTTAGCCACGGGCCGAGCTATTATTGATCTATGTGAAGGAAAGATGACAATGAGAGTGGGTGATCGAGTTGAGGTATACAATGTGTATAAGGCACTCAGATTGCCAGCTCACTATGGAGAGCTATCAATGATTTCTATGGTGGAAAATGATGTGACTTCATTGGTGCCTTATATGAGCCCTCTGGATCCTCTTGAATGAGTTTTGATGGGGGATGAAGAAGAAAGTGAAGATGAGATAATGGAAGAAATTGAGCAAGTCTTTAACATGTCTTGCAAGTATGTCCATGTGCTTGGGAGATTTTAGGAGTTGGACAGACCTGTTATTCTGACCCCC
>MCJB01025602.1:103713-116613 GCA_002018475.1 Nicotiana obtusifolia | reverse complement strand
ATAACCCCCAACAACTCACAACCCCTAAATTACTCTAACATTCTAAAACCCGCTACACTAAACTCCACAACACATACAAACCCTTGTTCGAGCTCAATCGCACCGATTCCGTTCAAGAAAGCAACTTTCTTGCATGGACAACCCATCGTCAAATTCACAGAAGCAGAAGTGAGTCGCATGAATCTAATTGAGGGGCTACAGTATGTTGTTCTTGGAAAATTTTCATATGGCTGGCCAGACATCCAAGAATTGAGAAGAATCATCCCAACCCAGTGCGGAATCAAAGGTGAATGCAACATAGGCTTCTTCCGAGATAAGAATGTTCTAATTAGACTAACTTTGTGAGAGGATTTCATCAAAATCACATCGAAAAGCACTTACTATCTCAAAGCTAAAGATGGTTATGAGTACCAAATGCGTCAATTAATATATGATGCTAAATTTAAGCTTGGAGAAGAAACCCTTATGGCAATGGCATGGATATCCTTCCCATAGCTTTTGCCCACTTTTTTTGTAAAATAATGTTTGTTTTCTCTTGCCTCAGCAGTGGGTAAACCACTGCATCTTGACATGGAAACTATAAACAAAACAAGGCCTAGCTGCGGTAGAGTTAAAGTTCTGGTTGACCTTTTAGCGGAATTACCAAAGAAAGTCAGAATGGATATTGAAAATGAGGCAACAGGAGAAATCAGAACAGAGTGGGTCAAAATCTAGTACATCCCTAAGTATTGCAAACAATGCAGACTACAAGGACATGATGTAGATGAGTGCTGGAATTTGCACCCTGAACTGCTGCGCACAAAACCAATTGAACAGCAAGAAGATAGAAGCAAAGGAGAAGAAGGTAAGAAGCAAAAGGGAAAGGAGAATGCATCCCTGATGATCCTATCAAACAGCAAGGTTGTTGGCAATGCAGGCACCCAATGGAAGAAGGTTAAGGATAACAGAATGCAAAATCAAGCAAAGCTCAAAAATAAACAAGTTGAATTTGGACAGGAATTGATCTCAGTCAGCAGGATCTCTCAGCAATTACAAACTTCCAATAAATTTGCCAAAAACAACAATGCCACCACAGACAGTCAAAAGGAGCTGATTGTAGAAGTATCTGGTCAAAAAACCTCCACTGCATACACAAGTACAGCAGCACATCTGCAAATAGTTGCAGAACCTTCCTGCTCTGCAGCAGCTGACACCAATCCAAATACATCAGCAGAAATATCAAAAAGAAATGCAACAAAGAAGCTGATGCACCTCACAGAACAACTGCCAAGCCCAAACATTGCTGAAAAGAACAACAAGGAAAGAGATACAGAGCAAGAAAAGAAACTACATATAGAGAAAAAGAAAGACAACACAAAAGATTCCACCTGCCAGTGGGTACAGAAAAACTTCTATACAAATGAGGCCACAACCAACATCTCCCATCAGGATTCACAAGATACTCTGGAAGCAAGGACAACATCCAGAATAGTAAAGAAAAAAGCAACAAAAGCAAAATCAGGAAAGAAACTCGAAAGACCACAAGGAAGTCCAGGAAGACTCTGGGCTGATCAAATTGAAGAGGACTCGGAGGAAGGTGAAATTCCACAGGAAATGCAAAGTGAAGGGGAAGCAACTGATGAGGAAATAGAGGAGGATAATATAAGTGAACATGATCCTACCAATGACATTCTCACAGCACCAAAAAACAACAGCAGAGACAAAAACAACAAACAACTACTGCATCAAACAAAGAAATGCATCAGCTAAGGACCTACAGCAGCCAAGGACAAATCAATACTGCAATTCATGTAGTAGAAACCAATGAGACAGCAAAGACACACCCACAAGAGGAAGTAGACAAAGACCAGAAATGGAAGCAAGCTCAAGAAAAAGACCTAAACTCACCAAGCTCCAAGGAGGAAAAGCAAACAGCAATAGTCAAAGCAAGAAATCTCTGCATCACAGCACAAGAAAAGAAACAAATTACCATGAGTACTTAGGCAAGGACCTAGATGAAGAAACAACTGATCAGATCCTCCTACAGGTTGCCAAACAAGAAGACCTCTCCCCAACACAGATAGTAAAGATCAAATAAGCAAATAGAAGCAGAAAGAAGCAAAGCAAAAAACACAGCAACCCCTCTGCAACAGGGGTACAAACAAGAAGAGCTCTGGCACACCCCAACAACCAATAATGAATGCAATCATATGGAATATAAGGTCTGTAAATACAATGCAAACTTTTGAAAGGCTCATTACACTACACAAAAAATATCATTTTGATTTTATTGGCATTAAGAACCAATGCAACAAGCAAGGAAAATAGAGAGATACAGAAGGAAGATTAGACTACCTCAAGCTGTGGTCAATGTTTCAAATAAGATTTGGGCATTTATAGAAGATACTTATGAAGTGCTACATGACATGGTACAACAGCTAACTTTGAGGCTACTTCACACAAAAACTCAAGTAGAAATCATCCTTGCACTTGTATATGCTAAGTGTACTCAAACACAGAGAATAGAACTGTGGGATTCCTTATATGACATTGCACAGGGCATGACAGTTCCATGGATAGTTGGGGGTGACTTCAATGTCATATGAGATGAAGAAGAGAAATTTGGAGGTCTACCAGCGCCAATCAATGAAGTAGATGATTTCAGACACTGCATCAACACTTGCAACCTAAATGATCTTGGATTCAAAGGCAGCATCTTCACATGGTGGAATGGCAGAGCAGAGGAAGACTGCATCTTTAAAAGATTAGATAGGTGACTTGCCAACATTGAATTTCAGCAAGCTTTCCCAAAGCTGGAAGTCACTCACCTGTCCAAGATAGGCTCAGACCACAGTCCCCTTCTCTTAAAATGTGATATGGAAGCAACACCAATCAAGAAACCATTCAAATTCCTCAATCTCTGGATCAAGCATGAATCTTTCAAATCAGTAATGAGAGAAAATTGGCAAGCAGACTTATAATGGTCACCCTTTTATCCTCTTTAGTCACAAGCTCAAAAAGCTTTAAAAAGTCCTATCACTGTGGAGCAGAACAACTTTTGGAGACATATTCCAAATGATTGCAAGAATGGAAGAGGTTGTCCTGGTACATGAAAAGCAAATTGAGGAAAGACCAACACAACAAACCGAGAAAGACTACAAAAGGTCCAAGCTCTACTAATCAGGCACCTAGCTTTAGAGGAAGAGTTCTGGAGACAAAAAACATGCATGGCATGGTTCAAGGATGGAGACAGAAATACCAAATTCTTTCATGCTCAAGAAAATGGTAGAAGAAAAAGGCTCCAGTTGAGAAAAATCCAAAATAACATAGGCATCTGGATTGAGGAACAAGAGCAAATTGCAACAGAAGCAGTCAATTTCTCTACAGAACAATTCACAGAGACTGCAACACCAACCAACTTCAGCATACTTGACAACATCCCACAATTGATAAACATGGAGCAAAACTTAGATTTGATTAGACAGCCCACAAAAGAGGAAACCAAACAAGTTGTCTTCAGTCTAAATGGCAACAGTGCAGGGAGACCAGATGGCTTCACAGGTGCTTTCTATCAAACATGTTGGGACATAATAGGAGAAGACATACATAATATGGCCATGGCTTTCTTCTCAGGGAAACAATTACCAAAATGCGTTACACACACAAACTTGGTACTGCTGCCCAAAAAGAAAGAAGTGACAACATTCTCAGATATGAGGACCATTAGCTTAAGCAATTTTGTTAACAAAATCTTTGTCAAGAATCATTCATGAAAGATTGGTGGAGCTGATGTGTAACTTAATCTCCCAAGAACAAGCTAGCTTTGTTAAAGGAAGGACCATTGCTGAAAATATCCTTCTAACTCAAGAAATCATTACAGACATCAGACATAGAACAAAAGCTAGACCAAATGTGGTAATCAAGCTTGACATGACAAAAGCTTTCGACAGACTGTCCTGGCTATTTTTTACTAACACTCTGAGAAAGATGGGTTTCTGTGAGACCTTCATTGGTATGGTCTTTGGCATCATTGGCAACAATTGGTACTCAGTTCTCATAAATGGTCAATCACATGATTTTTTCAAATCATCAAGAGGAGTCAAGCAAGGAGATCCACTATCACCTGCATTATTTATTCTTGCTGCTGAAGCTCTTTCAAGAGGTCTAACTGCTCTTTACTTCAATCCATACTTCTGTGGATATGGACTACCCAAATAGAACCCAAAGATAAACCACCTAGCATATGCAGATGACACCATCATTTTCACTTCATCTGATGCCACTTCCATACAACTAATCATGGAAATCTTAACTGCATATGAGACAACATCAGGGCAGAAAATCAACAAGTGCAAATCAGCAATGTATCTGCATCACTCAGCCAACAATGAGGTGGTTACAAAAGTGGAGAGCATCACAGGTATAAAAAAGCAGGATTTCCCCTTCACATACCTAGGATGCCCCATCTTCTACTCCAGAAGGAAGATGTCACACTATCAAGACCTCATCAACAAAGTTTTAAACAAGCTGCAGTCATGGAAAGGAAAACTACTCACAGTGGGAGCAGAACAATTCTAATCACACATGGTCTCCAAAGCATGCCCATATATCTTCTCTCTGTTGTCAACCCTCCCAAAAATGTCATCAACAAACTTCACAAACTCTTTGCTCAATTCTTCTGGAGCAACACAGTAGGAGGCAAGAGCAGGCACTGGGCTTCCTGGAACACACTATGTATGCCATGTGAAGAGGGAGGAGCAGGCTTCAAATCCTTACATGATGTGTCAAAGGCTCTGTTCTACAAACTGTGGTGGAATTTTAAAACCAAACCAAGTCTCTGGAGTGCTTTCATGAGTCAAAAATACTATAAGAAGTTAAATGCAATCATAGTTCCATGGAAAAAAGGATCACACATATGGAGAAAGATGTGCAGAGACATCATTGAGCATCAAATCATTTGGCATCCTAAAATGGGATCCTTACTATTCTGGTTTGATAACTAGACAGGTTTGGGAGCACTATACTTCACTGTACCAAATGATTTTCCAATTGATGAAACCATACATAATGTGTATGATGTATTGCAGAATGATGGAAGCTGGAATCTGGAAAAAATCTCAAAAATCCTACCCCAAGATTTAGCACTGCACATAGCAGAAAATATCAAGCCACCAAATAAAGAAAACAACATAGATACAGCATATTGGATGCTAGAATCTCAAGGCCACTTCAGTGTCAAAACTGCCTGGGAGTATCTCAGAAAGAGGGATGAACCCAAAAGAGCATTCACAAAGATTTGGGTACAAGGGCTGCCTTTTAAGATTGCATTCTTCATGTGGAAGGTATGGAAGGCTAAACTGCCTTTAGACGACTTCATGAAGAGACTGGGATATCAAATGCCATCAAAATGTTGGTGCTGCACAGAACTAAAGGAAGAAACCATGGTGCACCTCTTCTACACATCTAACACTGCAACTAAGGTGTGGCAATACTTTCTCTCAAGAGCAGGAATAAAATGGGAAGGTTTAACCTTTCACCAAGCAATAATAAATTGCTTGACAGCACAAGTAGTTCCCAGGCTTCAACCAATATTACAAGTTGTCCCATCATGCATTGTATGGGAACTCTGGAAAAGAAGAAATAACTGCAAATATGGGGAACAAGTTACCATCAGCAGAGTCATCTATCAGATCTCCACATCACTGCAGGCATTGGTCCAAACTAGAAAGCCAGAAATAAAGGCTCCTCACAAATGGCAGGACCTACAGCACATGATGGAAAACTACACCCCAAGAGTAAAATACAATAAGGTGATCTGGGAATTCCCAATGGCAGGATGGATCAAGGTCAACACTGATGGAGCATCCAAAGGGAACCCAGGAAGAAGCTCAATAGGTTTTTGTCTGAGAGATGAAGTAGGGGAGATCATATATGCACTTGGCAAAGAAACACAGAAGGAACAAATACAACAGCAGAAGCTACAACCATAGTAGAGGCACTGAGGTATTGCAAATCATACAACTATTCGCACATCTGGCTGCAAACAGACTCTATGCTGCTAAACAACATAATCATTGAAACATGGAAACCACCTTGGTGCATAACTGAGCAGGTAGAGGAGGTGCTGCAAATAAAAGAAGCCCTCACACTCAAGGTCACACACATATACAGGGAAGGAAACAAGTTAGCTGACCATCTAGCCAAATATGCACTTGAAACTGGAAGAATTGAATGCCGCATCTTCTGGCAGCTAGATGCACAAGGGTTAAAGATACTAAATGAAGATAAACTCCAATGCCCACACACAAGAGTAAAGATAACAAAATAGCATAGGAGAAACCAGGACACTGGACAAGTAATCTACTAACATAATGTTTTTCATTTCTGCAGGCACATGGGAGGAACAAAGCAATGGCATCAATAAAAAGCTCAAGAGGGATCAGGGGAGACCAGGACAGAGACTCTACACTAATAGGCTGCTCTTCTTTGCAGGAAACACTGGTCAGTCTCTCTTGGTCCACAAGAACATCAAAACACAAAGGATATATCACACAAGCAACCAGGAAACACTCCAAACTCTCAACTCTACCCTCACGTGGCCATAGCAGAAACAAAGCGGCAAAGCAGACTCCCTCAAAAATAACAATTCTAGGGCCAGATCACACAAGGCAGCATCAACAACCCATTTTGATGTACCACAGGAACTACTATACCATCTCAGACGTCATAAACTGCCTTCCTATTGCTGCTATGACATCTCGTCAGAGCAACAAACCCCCTCTACAACACCAGCAACATTTCAATACAAGCCATCTCAATTTGAAAGAACAAAGAGCATCATATCATCAATGTCACTACCAGCAACAGAAAGATCTCAGAAACAAATACCTCACCTACCACTTACAGCATACAGAAAAAATACAAAAAACATAACAATCCCAGCAACAGCAAGATATCAACAACTGCCACATCACAGGAAAAATCAGGACAAGGTTCAGGTTATTGCTGCAATTGCAAGGTCTAGTATCAGCACCAAGAGTGCTCAATCTCTTGCAATTACAACAATCACCATGGACCCCCATGTCACAACACATCACTGGACCTCAAATCACCTCACAACATACAGGAACAGCAAAGAGAACAACCAACAGCTCTTAAATGTCACAGAGACACAGCCAAGAAGCAATTCACAAAAGCAACATCCTGAATCATACACCAAAGGTCACATAAGCACAAAGCAACAACCCAACAGAAACACAAACAAAAGTTACTCCACTGTCTCTTTCACAGCAAACTGCTTGACAAGGTCCAGATCATTGCTGCAGTTTCAAGGTGTGGTATCAGCACCTCTGGTGCTCAATCTCTTCCCACTACAGCAATCATCTTGGACACCCCTAGGTACACTGCAACACTGGACATCATCAGGGACACAACAGAGGATACTAGACCACAATCAACAACACAACAGCAACATGCCAAGTCAACATACATCACAGGATACAAGAGAAATAGCAAAACATTACCAGAAGCATCAAACACACAGCAACAACAAAGAAACAAGCAATAATCACAAGGCAGGAACAGGAAAAAACAGCAACCCACAAAGGAACACCACCCACTGCAGCAGCTCCAGCAAACAAACAACATAAATGCTCAACCTGATCACTCACCAGCAAAAACAATCATTTGTTCCAACTGGAATAGCCATCTTCAACATGCTTTCTCCTCACAAAGAAAAAGCAAAATTGAAGATAGCTCGCACTTTTTTGCCACTCCTCTGACAACTCTAGAAAACACATACTAGATGTACATACTAGGGATAACATCTCGGAAACAAATATTAGAAGCAGAAACATATGTACCTTTTTGTATATATGACCTAGTTCAATCACACCACCATCTTTTTGTAAATGCATTGTCTATCAATATAAAATAGACAATCGCCACATCACTCTAGGTCTAACAATCCATCACTGCTTAGTCACACTTAGTTATCACTTTTGGATAACTAAGTGCACATTTACTCTACTTTGGAGGTAAGGTTTATGTCCCCCTCCTTTCTTGTAATTTGATCACATCAATAAAACTTACATTTAACCCAAAAAAATTAATTAATCCAGCAGAGAGAGTTCAAATAATTCAAATATTACATGATAAAGTTCTAAGTCTACCCGAACATAAACATGCTTAGCTACGTACGGACTCTCGTTACCTCGTGTGTACGTATCACCCACAACCAGTAGCACATAACAATTAAATCTCCTAGGGGGTAGTTTTCCCCTTACAAGGTTAAACATGAGACTTACCTCGCTCTGAAGTTCCATTACCAGCTCCAACGCCTCTCTAACACCTCAACTCAAAGCCAAACGTTTCGAAACTAGTCAAACAACATGCAAATCAATCAAAATATATTCCAGTGCTTACAATTTAACAACTTATAATGATTCCTAATTTCACTCGAAAACTCAATAAAGTCAACCCTCTGGCCCACATGCCCAGATTTCGAAAATTATCAAAAATAATTATTACCCATAAATTATATAGTTTATATTCTAAAAATCATCCAATTTCACCCATGAATTGACCCTCAAATCAAGAATTTATCATCTCATAATTTTGGGGCTCAAAACCCCAATTTCTATAATCCAAACATGGATAAAAATAATAACCAATGAAAATATTCATGGAAAAACATAAAAATAAAGGTTTGATATACCCCCTTGTTGAGACGAGAACAATGCCACAAAAATCACCTCAAATGGAGCTCTAGAACTCAAGATATGCTCAAATACTAAAATGCTCAGTCTGCCCATTTAAAACGTTATCCAGACGATTTTTGTTCTTCGCCTTCCCGGGACACCTTCGTGTTCGCAAAGAGCAATTTTTGGCATTGACCAGTCAAACCTAATTTCCTTCTTTGCATTCGTAGGACCTCTCCCGCGTTCGCGAAGAACAAAGTCCACATCAGAAACCAGCAATCTTTCCGGACACGAAAATAGGCATAACTCTCTCATACGACCTCGAAATTCGATGATTCTTCTTGCTATGGTCCGTAATTATGATACGGATCTAATGGTTCAATCCAATCACAAATCAAAGGTCGTTTGCTCAAAATGGGACCCTTTATGTCCAAAGAAACAATGTTGAAACATCAAATAAGAGCGCAATACAACCCAAACACATCATAAACACACCCGAGGCCCCCGGGGCCTCGTCCAATTACACAAACCAATCCAAAAACATAACAAGAACCTACTAGAGACCTAAAATCAAACTAAAAAACATCAAAACCATGAATTGACAATCAATCCTCCTTTTAACTTCCAAACATTCAAGCTTCGACGAACGCATCCGAATTACACTTAAACATTCTAGAATGACGCCAAACTTCACGTACTAGTCATAAATCATTATACGAACCTATTGCAAGGCTCATAACCCCAAACATACATCAAGAACAATAAATTCCACTTCAAACCAAACTTAAAAAATTTTAAAATCTTCGAATCGCCAACTTTCCACAATAAGCGCCGAAATACTCCCGGACCACTCGATACTCAACCCGAACATACACCAAAGTCCAAAATCATTATACGAACCTACTGGAATCTTCAAATTTTGATTCCATAGGTCATTTACTAAAAGTCAAACCTTGGTGAACTCTTCCAACTTAAAGCTTTGGAATTGAGAATTTTCCACCCGAATCAACTCCGAACTTCCCGAAATTCAATTCCGACTACGTGTACAAGTCATATTATATGAAGTAAAGCTAACCAAGGCCTCAAACCGCAAACAATGTGCTAGAGCTCAAAACAACCAGTGTGTTGTTACAAACTGGGTGAGCCCAGTGCAATGTGTGCCTAAAAAGGGGGGATGACTGTTGTAGAGAATGAGAAAAATGAGCTAACTCCTACTCGCGTCATGACGTGTTGGAGAGTTTGCATTGACTATAGAAGGCTCAACAAAGCAACCAGCAAGGACCATTTCCCACTTCCATTCATTGAACAAGTGTTGGAAAGGTTGGCTCGGCATGAGTACTATTGCTTCCTTGATGGTTATTCGGGGTACAGCTAGATTGTCATATGCCTAGAGGATTAGGAGAAAATGAATTTCACATGTCCTTATGGTACTTTTTCTTTCAAGAGAATGCCATTTGGTCTTTGTAATGCACCGGCCATTTTTCAAAGGTGCATGATGGCCATTTTTACTGATATGGTGAAAAAATTTGTAGAAGTCTTCATGGATGATTTTCAGTCTTTGGGTCTTCTTATATGACAGTTTGAATAATTTGGGCAAGGTATTGGCACGTTGTGAAGAAACAAATTTGGTGCTAAATTGGGAAAAGTTCCATTTTATGGTGCAAGAGGACATCGTGTTGGGACATAGAGTGTCAAAGAATGGCATTGAAGTTGATAAGGCGAAGGTGGAGGTTTCAAAATTACCTCCACCCATCTCTGTGAAGGGTGTCCGAAGTTTCTTGGGACACGCAGGTTTCTATAGACTCTTGATTAAAGATTTTTCAAAATTGCTACTCCATTATGCAGGTTACTTAAAAAGGATGTGACCTTCAATTTTGATGAAGATTGCCTGAAGGCATTCGAGGAGCTCAAAGAGAAGTTGGTGGCTGCCCCCATTATTATGGCACCGGATTGGTCCTTAACATTTGACCTTATGTGCGATGCAAGTGACCATGCTATTGGGGAAGTGCTAGGCCAGAGGAAGGACAAGATGTTTTACTCGACATACTATGCGAGTAAGACTCTTGATGATGCACAGTTGAATTACACCGCCACTGAAAAGGAGTTGTTGTTTGTAATGTGTGCCTTTGAGAAATTTCGTGGTTACTTGGTGAAAACAAAAGTTATAGTCCATATCGATCATGCAACAATCATGTCTCTATTTACAAAAAAAGAATCCAAGGCTAGATTAATATACTGGGTTTTATCGTTGCAGGAATTTGATGTAAAAATACGAGATCAGAAAGGCATAAAAAACCAAGTAGTTGACCATCTGCGAAGGCTTTCATGAGCACATGGAGGAAGGTGGACAAATTACGGAGACGTTTCTTGATAAGCAACTTTTTGCCATCACCCATGACCCTGACCTATGGTACGCAAACTATGTGAATTATATTGTGAGTGGGGTACCTCCTCTTGAAATTCAATCTGAGGCTAGGAAGAGGTTTCTGCATGATGTGAACTTCTATTACTAGAATGAGCCATTCTTGTACAGACAGTGTGTTGATCAGTTGATGAGGAGATGCATTCCTGAAAAGGAGGTGGAATTAGTGTTGTATGACTACCATGCCTCGCCTTACGGGGGCCATCATGGAGGCGATAGGACAGTTGCAAAGGTATTATAGTCTGGGTTCTAATTGGCCAACATTGTTCAAGGATGCCCATGCATTTGCTAAGAAGTGTGACTAGTGTCAGAGAACAGGAACAATCACGAAGATGCATGAGATGCCTTTGAATAATATCTTGGAGGTAGAGAATTTTGATGTGTGGGGGATAGACTTCATGGGACCATTCCCATTGTCTAGAGGAAACAAATATATCTTGCTAGCAGTTGATTATGTGTCAAAATAAGTAGAGGCGGTCGCGTTGCCAACATATGATGCCAAGGTGGTAGCCACTTTTGTAAAGAAAAACATATTATCGAGGTTTGGGACTCCACGTGCCTTGATTAGTGATGAAGGGATACATTTCTGCAATCGGTTGTTAAATAACCTTCTAGCTAAATATGCGATCCGCCACAGAGTTTCCACGGCATACCATCCGCAAACAAGTGGACAAGTTGAAATGTCCAACAGAGAAATAAAGCAGATTAGAGAAGACAGTAAGTGTGAACAGGAAAGATTGGGATGCAAAGCTAGATGATGCCTTCTGGGCATATAGAACTGCTTACAAAATGCCAATTGGGGCATCCACGTATAAGCTTGTTTATGGGAAAGCATGTCACTTGCCGGTTGAGCTTGAATATAAGGCGTATTGGACGATTAAGAAGTTGAACATGGACTTTGAAGCCGCGAGCGAGAATAGGCTCTTGCAGTTGAATGAGTTAGATGAGTCCAGGCTGCACTCCTATGAAAATGCTAAGATTTACAAGGAGAAAAAAAAAGATTGCATGACAAGAGTATCATTTCGCGGCACTTTGAACCGGGCCAAAAGGTACTATTATTCAATTCTAGCTTAAGCTATTTCATGAAAAGTTAAAATCAAGGTGGTCAGGTCCATTTGAGATGGTGAAAGTCACTCCTTATGGTGCTATTGAGTTGCGCACTTTAAACGGTGAAGAAAATTTTTGGTGAATGGTCAAAGAGTCAAACACTATTGAGGAGGTGTCACTGCTCGTCCGAATTCCAAAGTAATACTCGCTGATGAGTAAGCGAGGCCCTACGTCGTGCCGCAACATTAAATCAGGCGCTTGTCTGGAGGCAACCCAATGTTTATTGCTTTCGTAGCTTCGCTTTTTATTTTTTTTAGTAGAGTAGACTAGAGTTTTTGTTTTCTTTATAGTCGTAGAATCATAGGTAGGAATGGTGTGGGATGTGTATAATGGATGTACTAAGTGCTCGAGGGGATCGGAGATTTCATTCCAAAAAATCTGAAAATCGAAAAAGAAGCGCCCAGGCCAGCACTCAGCGCTACCTGGGGCGCACAAAATAGGAGGATCCCCCCCCCCAGCTCCAGGCCTAGCGCGATGCGCTGGGCTGGGGTGGCAGGTAAGGTTTAAATTTTGTTTTCTTTTTCGTTTTATTAGTTAAAAAAACCCACTAGCCCAAAAACCTGACCCCGAATACCCATCTACAGTCACCTAATAACCCATACTCATTCCCACCCAAATTAAAAAACCACTCTAACCCTTAAAGCTCCCTCTCTCTCTCTCTCTCTCTCTCTCTCTCTCTCTCTCTCTCTCTCT
>MCJB01025602.1:55122-103525 GCA_002018475.1 Nicotiana obtusifolia | reverse complement strand
CCCAACCTCAATTCCCCCATAAGTTGGTTCTTAGAACTTATTTTCTATGGTGGGTGGCCCTATTGCTTAATGAAATTGGTTGTGAAGTTGTCTACAAAGTAGTAAACTACAATTCCCTCTACTTCGTTTAAAATTTGGGAGGGCCACCATGTTCCACCATTGTTGAACTGAGTTGCATACACTTAATGCCCGCCATGTGTTTGATAAAATGCTTGAAAGAGTAAATTGTGCATCGATGAAGTCTGAGTAGCCGAGTGTTTATATGTGATATCGGGCTAAGTGTGGGGTGCTTGGGGGTGGTTTTACATAATCCGAAGCTTGTCTTTAATATTCACATGCCATAACCACACCACCCACACCATGTATCTTGTATTATATATGTTGTATCACTTTGTTAGAATTAGCTAGTATAGTGTATTAGTTGTAGAGATTGAGGACCATGCGTTACTTGCTTGCACTAAGGCTAAGTCACTTCGCCATGTTTGACTACTTGATTTTTGTGGAATAGTTAGTGAATTATAATTGTGTGGCATGGGGAAGTCTTGAGTACCCATCGCCTTGTGGTGCAACATTTGTGCACTTTGAACCACTATTGTGAGTGTATTACATAGAGCCTTTGGTTTTAAGTGTGGTTCATCTTTGACTCTCACGATAACGTTAGGTGGATTTCTTGATTCATTCTCACATTCATAGTTGTTGTTGTAGGTTTCAATGGATCGTGATGGTGCGAACAATGGCAAAGGAGTGGGAAAGTCCTCTACTATTTCTCCCCCTCCTAAAAAGTGCTAGCAAGGTGAAGGTTCATCTCGGGAAGCTAAAGGGAAGCAGGTTGCCGACGGGTCAAGGAGAGAACCATGGGGACCACGGCCCCACTAGGATCTGGTTCGGGAGGACGTTCTCCAGTGGTATTACAGCTTTGAGCCATATGGGCGGTACATCTCTAGAATGGGGATCAACTTAAAAACTCTGGAGAAGAACTTCCCGGATGTGCTAGCCCGATTGAGAGATATGAAGATGGATAAGCTCTTTGGGTGCTCGAGGCAAGCGTATTTGAACATGGTGAGGGAACTCTATGAAAATTTGAATGGGGATCGGTTCATGTCTTGGATTCGAGGAAAGGAAGTGTCACTGGACAAGGGTCCGTATGCAAATTCTTGGGAGTTGCTTGCCCTAGCCGGCGGAGGCTGCAAAAGTTTGCCAAGTGCTCAAGCTACCAGGCTATTCATCACCCTCTATGTGACGTCGATTCTAATGCAAAATGGACAAGGACTAAGGATGATGCCCATCTTGAGATGGTCCGCTTTGACTTCAACAAAACTGCCAAGGTGTGGTAGAACTTTGTGCAGGCCAAACTAATGCCAGTAGAGCACAACAGTGAGTGCACTCAAGCTCGAGTGTTTGATATTCTTTCTGATGACTGGGCGACCCATCATAATGGGTGAGATCAGTACATGCTCTCTCGAGAGGTACCTGAGTACCCCAATTATGATGAGGTGGTGGAGGCACCAACGGGATTGATGGACATTACCTCCTTGTTGGAGTCTACGTCCAAGCTGAGCCATGCTACGAAATGAGAGGGATGAAAACTTCAACAGATATCTGTATAGCTCCCTGAATGTCGCGTGACGGATGAGGAGTGTATGCATCTACACAATGATATGTCCAGTTCTTTAAAAGAAATATTGAGAATTGCGCCTGGAAGTCCCATTCACCCATCAGAGGATGAAAACACCCACAAAGGCTTGGATGATGAGGATGATTTTGGTGTTGACGTCACGGGGTCAATGGCTTTGGTGCCCCTAGGAGCGGATGATGATCAGCCCGGAGCTTCGGCTGGTGGGCATTCTGAGGAGGAAGGATCCGAGCATGACACCCAAGGGTCCAACTAGCAGGTAGTTCTTCTTTCCACCTTACTTTGTTTTGGATTCTTACATGCATCATGGACTATGCATAATCTAGTGGGGTTTGGGGAACTACTTTCTGTAATGTAATTGTATAAAACTACTTTTTAAATTTTACTAGTTTTTCTTTTAGACGTAGTAGACATAGTATAGGTTCTTAGAAACAAAAAAAAAGAAAAAAAAGCTCGGACTTTTCCCGATGATGGATCTCTTAGACAGTTTTCTTGAGGGATTAAAGTCCGATTAAAACCACCAAAAAGATTTTCTTTTGTTTAGGATAGTTAGGTAGTATCCCTTGGTTTTTTTTGGGCGCCGGTTCTTTTCCAAGGGTGTAGCTTGAACCAGATACTTTGTTTTTTTTAGGAGTAGGATAAGAAGAAAACTGAGTTGCTCTTAGGTACCTGTTGACATGTTTGGTGTTGGCACATTAGGTAATGGCATGTGCTTTTTCTTCTTGTTATATTTGATTTGAATTGTGATGCCTAAGTAATATAAATAGCCTACTCTGTCACGCTTTTTCTCAGTTGTTTGACTTGTATGTCACCTAGTGCATTATTGCTTAAAATTTCTCAACTCTATGTGCTTGCTTGACTTGAGAGTTGAACAGAATCATCTTGATTGAGTCGTGTGCAATGTGTGTGTGAGGATTGGTGTTATTCTGTGCTATCCTGTGTAGTCTAGAACTTACCCTGTGTGTTAATCTAAGCAAAATCATTAAGTTGTGCTAGTCTAGGAGATGATGTAGGTGTCTCTTACTTGATCAAAGATGTGCTTGTCACTCACAAATAAAATTTCCCGTTGCTAGTCCCTTTGAGCCTATAGACCCTTTCTTTGGCACCCACATTACAAGTCGTATCCCTATTTGTTCTTAATTTGAGCTTGTTGAACCCTTACCTCCGAAGGCACTTACGCGCAAAAAGAAGTAAGGTGAGAGATTGGGAAGTAGGTTTTGAATGGAACCACGGAAGGGCCGTTAAGGTGCACTAAATTTGTGAAGTCGATGAACCTTAATGAATGCAATATGTGTAAAGAAAAAAAAGAAGAAGAAAAAAGAGAGAAAAGAAAATTGCATGAAAAAAAATAGACAAATAATGTTGATAGTCAAAAATAATAAAGACACACACCTCCTAATCTTACTAATTCGTGCTAGTGGGATGTAGAAGTGCTTAATTTAAGAAAGGACTATGTTGTGTATGGGCTGTGGCGAGTGAATTGGTTAAGAAGAAACGTGCTCGATTCTTGAGTGTAGTGTATTAAAGTGCTTATGAGGATTAGTCACTATTCCTAAATGTATCCTACCAGTCCCTTAGCGTACATTACAACTCATAAAGTCCTAATTGATCCTAGACTTGGCTAGCTTAGATTAGTAGAGATGTACATTACGGGCAAGCTTATGGTATGACCACGGGATGCACATGATTCTTTATGAGAGTGAGCAACTTATTCAATGGTGTGATGTCCTTAATTTATGTTCAAAGCCATATTTGAATGTGTGGACTATTCTATATTCACTCTTTTATTTGTTGGTGAGGGCACATGATCTCATGACAGATTGGTAATGTTGTTAACTTCTTTTGTTAGGTGAGTGCGCGAGTTGAGGGTGCTTAGTGGTAACGAGTCAGATCTTGAGGTAGGTGGTTATGGATAGGTTGTTTGAATTGGTTGAATTGAATGTTTATACTTGGGCATGTTTAAAACGGGAAGAATGTGAATTTCGTATGTTCATGATTGATTGTCGGTATCGACCATAGTCAAAGGTAGAGTGTATGATTGAAGAATTAAATTGCTCCTCTCTATTTTGAGATGTATGTTGTTAGGGTGTAGTTGATAGTCCCATTTCTCTAGGGCGAGCAAGAATCTAAGTTTGGGGTGTTGAAATTTGGCTTAAATTATATATATTTATATACATATTGCCTCGTATTTTACTCATGTTTCATAGATTTCGGATGTGTAATGTAATAATTTGTGCTAATTCGTGATATTTTTATATGTAGGAATCATCCGAAGACAATGTGGGATAAAGGTACGTGAGTTGAAGCAAAAAGGGAACGAAATGGGAAAAAGGCCACAAGTAGCGCCCAGGCTAGCGTAGGGCGCTGTGGCGCAGAAATCAGAACCTCAAAAATCCCAGTGCCAGGGCTAGCGCCCCATGCTACCTGGGCGCTGGTGATGGGAATTTCTCCTAACTCGACCAGGACAAGGTTATTGTGGCCCAAGACACCTCCAACTTGTATAAAAGCAAGCCTAAACCTATTTTGGAGGGAGAGACGCCACTTTGAGAGAAAAATACACACGCTAAACACTCGGGAGCAAGGATTCTTAGTTTTTCTTCATCTTTCTTAGTATTCTCAATTATTCAACACTTGTGGTATTGTTTTGATTTTAACATGAGTGGCTAAAACCCATATTTTAGGGTTGTGATTTAGCCATGACTATTGTTGCTTGACGTTGACTTAACCTTGATTATAATTTGCTACTATATGATTGTTTCTTCAATTCTGTAACTAATTGCTTAATTACCTGGCCAACAATTAGGTTTGATTTACTATCTATGCTATGCTTGGAAAAGCTATGTCTAGATTAGAGAGACTTGAAGAGAGCATGATCCCAACTCTGAGTGGGGGGTGGATTTGTGGTTAGGATAGGAATATACCTAGTCACCATGCTCAATTGAATATCATAATCTTAATGCGTCCTTAATAGATTGATTTCATAGGAATATAGGCGTTAGTCTATTATGAATAGGCGAGTAGTAATTCGGGAGAATACTACGAGAGCAATTATTTGATTAATTAGAAAACATAAGCGAATTGTATGAAAGGGAGAGTTAATTAGAACGCAATAGGATTGGTGAATCGATCACAACCCTGGAATATTCATCTCTACTGAATACACAATAATTATTTTGCTGCTTGATTAATTAGTTACTTGTTAGAATCATTGCTTAGTATAATCATACTTTTGAACTCTGATTGACTCGACTAAATAATAATTTTGGTGAAACTAGTGGGTAATTAACACAAGTCTCTATGGGTTCGACACTTGATTTATCACTTTATTACTTGTATGACCATGTATACTTGCATGTGCATTTGGGAGCAACAATTACTGGTTCAACATCATTATTATATACACCCAAGTGGACCAGAAAGCGTTTAAGCCAAATAGCTTCTTGCACGGCTGCTGAAAGTGTTACAAATTCATCTTCCATTATAGATAAGGCTATGCATGATTGTTTCTTGCTACTCCATAATACAGCTCCATTGCTCACCAAGAATGTGTATCCGTAGGTAGATTTTCTCTCATCTAAATATCTCCCCAATAAGCATCAATGTACCTTTGAGTTGCAGATCAGTTCCTTGGTAACACAAGCAATAGTCGATTGTGCCTTTTAAGATATCTCAGTATCCTTTTAACTGCTTTCCAATGTTGTTGTCCTAGGTCAGATTGATATATGCTAACCAACCCAACAGCACAACATATATCGGGTCTAGTACATATCATAGCATACATTAGACAACTGATTGCATTGGGATAAGGAATCTTTCTCATTTGTTCTTTGTCTTGTGGAGTCTGAGGACACATCTTCCGGTTTAAAGCTTCACCTCTAGAAATAGGTGTGTTATGCGTTTGCAGTCTTGCATATTAAAACGTTCAAGAACTTTCTTAATATAAGGTTCATGTGAAAGAGACAACAATCTCTTTGAACGTTCTCTTGAAATCTTAACTCCAAGAATGTATGACGCTTCACCCATATCGTTCATCTCAAAAGTAGATGATAACCACTCTTTTATCTCTTTTACATACTCGATGTCGCTTGCAACTATAAGTATGTCATCTACATATAGTGATAAAATTACAAACTTATCTTGGATCTTTTAATGTACACACAATGGTCTTCATGAACCATAGTGAAATCATATTATATGATCGCATTATGAAAACGCAAATACCATCGTTTAGAAAATTGTTTGAGGCCATAAATCAACCTACGAAGTTGGCATACTTTATGCTCTTCGCCTTTTTTCACAAAACCTAGAGGTTGTTCCATGTATATTTCCTCTTATAGTTCTCCATTAAGAAAAGTGATTTTCACATCCATTTGATGCAATTCAAGATCCAAATTAGCCGCTATTGACAAAATTAGCATTATTGAAATAAACCTCACAATAGGTCAAAAAGTTTCTTCATAACTGCTTCCCTCCTATTGTGCATACCCCTTAGCTACTAGGCGAGCTTTATATCTTTTGATACTACCATCAGCATTATGTTTGATTTTGTAAGGCCCCGTAAAATTTTGCCAATGGATTCTAGTTTTAGGTTGAAGAATGCATCGAGGTGCTGGTGGAAAATTTTTGTTGAAGGCCCAGTTATACAGTCAGATTCGCGACCGCGATCCATTATGCGGACCGCATACTCATCGCAGAGTTGGGCAAAAGAATGATTGAATTTTGAAGATCTCTTTGCGGCCCATTCTACGGTTGCATATTCATATTCCGATCCGCACATCTATTGTAGATTTTGTATGAAGAATTTTTTTGGGTGATTATGCGGTCCATTCTATGGCCGCATAAGTGGTTTGCAGACCGTAGACCGGTCGCGGACCTATCCAGATCATCCCAGTTTTTGGGCATCACTTTTGTGGTCCATTTTGCGGACCGCATATCTGTTCTGCGGTTAATTCTGCAACCGCATACCTGAGTTCGGAGGGTCCATTTTTCCTATTTTATAACCCGACCCCATTTTCATAAATAGCCATTGGGGCTTATTTTGGGGCGATTATCCGATGATTTTAGAGAGAGGTAAGAGCATTTTAGAGAGAGAAGGAGGAAACTGAAGATTCTAATCACATATTCTTGCACCAATCTTCAAGAATCAAGAAAAGACAATCACTAGATTATCATATATCCAGGTAAGTCCTATTCCTAAGCTTTCACCATGTGAATCCAATGACATAATTCCTAAAAGAATTACACCATGTGATCCTTCTAATTATTATTCGATTTTCACTATCTTCCTATAGATTGTTATTGTTAGACGTGTTGGGGCATTGTAGTAACTTAAGGAAAGCTCAAGCAAGGTATGTTGGCTAAACTTCTATTTTAGGATCGGATTCCATAATGTCCCCATATGTTTCAACTGTAGTTGGCCCAAGTTCCTAGTTCCCATGTTCCAAGTTATTCCTTATAAATTTTACTATTCCAAGTAAGCTTGTGTTGAAAGATGTGTACTAGAAATGTGTACCGAATGCTCCTATCGTATTGTGCTCTCCTTCGGGAATGTGTTCAAACGTGACCAATGTGTCAATATATTATGATTTCAATCATGTTTTGTTGCAAGTTATTATGCCAAGTTGTGGAAGAAAACTCAATGTGCTAAGACTCTTATTGTTCATATACATATCAAATCTCAATTTCCAAGTATCCTTATTGTTGATAAACTATGACTAAGGTCATAAGTGGAAGAAGTAAGAGCGAGACATAAAATGTGGCCATGGTTGTTGTAACTAGAGCACTTGAATCGAATTCGTGTATCAATCGTAAATTACCATGCTCTCCTTTATAAGCAATTCCAATGTGACCCAAGTTCTTACCTACTCACAAGCTGAAATGGTGTATTGCCCTTTTGGAAAAAAGTATCTCAAAAATAAATGGTGTACCACTCGTTTATGATTTTAACGTGTGTTTCTGTTGCTGGTCAGTTTGCCCCATTCTTTGGGAAGAAACATATTGTGTCTAAAGTTTCTATCACTAATGAGCTTGAAGTTATGATTTCCGGAATATTCAATATGTTAATGTTTGTGATAATAATCCTTGTAAGTAAAGAAATGAAAGTGTGGAATATGAAATACGACCATCGTGCCATGAATGAAAATTCATAAGTATGGCCAAGAGAGCCAAGGAAATAACGATGTTGTGAATGGTTGAAAGTACTAAGGAAGGTATTTATGGTGTGAAAGATAATAAGGTAAATATAACAAATGTCTGTACTTTTGTTTTCTTATGTACAAAATAAAATATTTTTGGGGGTATCATTAGGAAACCGAGGAAGGATGGGTCGTAAGGCCCACACCCGAAACTACACGTGCCGGTGTAGGAATGAATTGTGATTATTTCCCTTATTTGGGATGAGATTGAAATACTATTGTGATTATTCCCCTTAATTGGGATGAGATTGTTGATAGCCCTAGATTTAATGTCAACTCACACGGCATATCTGGGGAGACGACCTAGCCGGTCGGGTGGTAATCGGACGCCATGTTGCGCACATGGTGATACTACTCTTGGTAATACCTTTTTTTCGCATCATATTCAAACCACATTGTTCGTGGGGAGATGGACTAGCCGATCGGACGTGATCGGACTCCGTGCTAAAAACACGGTGGTATATCGGTGCTAATGATCTCCCAACCAAAAATATATATATTATTTTCTTATTTTGAAAGTTGTTATGTTTTAACTAGGCATTTTCTTGATGTTTCTGTGGTTTTCCCTTTATTATATTGGTATTCTATTTTGAAAGTGGATATATAGCTTTACATACTAATACTATTCCATATGTACTAACGTCCCTTTTGTGGGGGGCGCTGCATCTTCAATGGATGCAGGTGCTTCGTCAGCGGGCAGTTTTGATCCTCGTTAGTGGTTACTCTCTATTCAGCAGATTTTGGTGAGCCTTACTCTATTCTGGGCTTTATGTCATTTGACGTTGTACTTTATGTTTTGAGGTATAATTGGGGCCTTATCGCTGGCACTTCCATTGTTCTCTTCTGTTGTACTTAGAGGCTCCGTAGACAGGTTGTGGATGGTGTTTGATGTTGGGAATTAAACTAGTAAGTGTGGGTATATGGCAAACATATTTTTCATTATATCTATAAACTTGTAATATTTTGAAAAACATAAATGAATATCCTTTAGTAATGAAAAAAGATTGTGGAACACTTGACTTTTCTCATGTCTATCACTTGTACTGATTCTTATATTGTTAATGGACAAGGTTGGGTAGAAGGCATCTAGTAGGCTTACTTAACTGGGGTATCTCGGTTGAGCGTCAGTCGTGCTCCCCGAGGTCGGGCGTGATAGATTTTAAGAACCCACTTGTTCTCAATTGCTTTGCGACCCATAGGTAGATCAACCAATTCCCACAACTGGTTTTATTTCATTGACTCCATCTCATCCTCTATTGCTTTTAACCATTTATCTTTAGTTGGGCATGTAAGAGCCTCATTTACATTTCATATCTCTTCTTCATCTTGTGTAGTAACCATAAATGCTTCCCCTTTGATCTCAAATCGAAGATAGGGAATATGTTGATGACTCGTTCGTCGAGGTAGAAATTGATAAATTGATCTATCAATTGGAAAGTTACTCCCAGTGGGACCAACAATATCAAATTCACTCAATCCAGACAGTGTTTAGTAATAATTGGAACATATCCATTATCATCCAAGTGACTCTTATCCAAAATTGAGTGTTTACAACGGAAGCTATCTGGTCCATAGTTTCATAAAGAGACAAGTCCTGACCTATCTCACCCTGCTTAGGAAAATTATTCTCTAAAAATGTAACATCACATGATTCAAGTTTAGTCACCTTGCTACTATCTTGTTCAACTACAAACACATAACCCTTAGATTGTTCAAAGTATCGTATAAAAATACATTTTTTCCCCTTGGAACTAATTTTCCATACGAAGAAAAAGGATTATGAATAAAAGCAGCACAAGCCCAAGGCTTCAAAATGCTCAAGTCGGGTTTTCGATTAGTGAATAACTCATATGGCGTAGATGTAACTGACTTAGAAGGGACGCGATTAAGTACAAATACGGCCATGAGCAAAGCATCACCCCTATAGGTGATAGGCAATTTTGCTTGTGCCATTGACCTAATCATTTCTAACAAGGTTCTATTTCGTCGTTCCACAATACTATTTTGTTGTGGAGTATAGAGAATAATCAATTGCCCTTGAATTTCCTTTTCATCACGTAATTATTTGAACTCATCAAACAAGTATTCTCTTCCTCGATCGGTTCTTAAAGCTTTAATTTTTCTATCTAGTTGATTCTCAACCAAGTTCATAAACTTGACAAAGCAACTCAAAGCTTCAGATTTATGAGAAATTAAATAGACATAACTATATCGAGTAAGATCATCGATCAATGTGATGAAATAAAAAGCACCGTATCTTTTCCTTACATTCATTGGACCACACATATCAGAATAAATTAACTGCAATGGAGTAACGGCTCTAGTGCCTTTTCTAAACGGTTTTTTTGCAGATTTTCCAGTTAAGCAATACTTGCAAGTAGACAAATCTACTTTATCTATAGACCCAAGAAGGACCTTCTTTGTTCATTCTTTGCTGACCAATATGGCCCAGCCTAGCACACCACATATTTATATCATTTTCGCAAATAGAAGTTGATGTAAACAAGGAAAAACTAACATTATTATTATTATTGAAACTAGGAACAACATCCATTATAATAAAACCATTACATAAATAACCAGTGGCATATTGTATCTTGACTAAATACAAATCAAGACCATGTTCATAAAAGACTAAATGAAATTCTAAGCTAATCAACACTGTGATTGAAATCAAATTTCGATGAATTGATAGGCAAAATAGTACATCATGTAGAAATAGAGTTCGGCCACCACGCATATCATGTTTGCAGGTACCAATCCCTTTGACCTCTGCTTTGGAGTTATTCCCTACATAAATCCATTATGCTCCTTTTGGAATTCGCCTAAATTCCATGAAAGCATCTCTTTTCGTTGTTGCATGGTCGGTGACTCCCGAATCTACAATCCACACAGAATGTGATTCAGTTAGATAAACAGAACAAGAAACATTTACATCACTATGTAAATTAAAAATAAGGTTATGTACCTTTTTAGGCTTGGGACAATCACGAGCAAAGTGTCCCTTGTTCTTACAGTTGTGAAATTTTAGTTTTGCCATTTTCAGTTTCTTCTTTAGTTTGGGACAGAAACATCATTCTTTCCTTGTTGAATATTCTTAGGCTTCTTCCAGGCTTGTCCCTTCCCCTTCTTTCGGGAAAATCTACCATACTTGCGTGTTTTACCTTTTCCACAATTTGGATCGGAACTCACCACATACAGATTTACAGTAGCTTTGTCCACTCCGAGGCGCTCTTCCTCGAGTTCCAAATGACGATTAGCATCTTGCTAATGTTATGGGTCAAGTGCATCTCCATATTCTCCAACTTTGGGGTAGGAAACGAATCACGACTTGGATTTGTTGCTCTTCGGCCAACACATGACCAGCATCTTTTAGTTCATTTACCATATTCGACATATGGGGAAGATGCTTACGCATGGTATGATTAGGACATTTCTTATAAGTTACAAACTTAATAGTAATTGCCCTTAGCTTAGCAATGGAAGTATGACCAAATTTTTCCTTCAATACAGACCACATGTCCTTAGCATCGTCATACTTGCAAAATTCTCTCATGATATCATCATCCATACTGTTCAACAACGCTATGTGAGCAAGAGAATTTTTCCTTTTCTACACTTGATATGCTTCACGATCTCTCTCATGTTGGGGTGTGTGCCACTTTCAGGAAGCGTCATAGAAACATTAAGAGCCTCAAGTAGCCTTTTGCTCTTCCAGGATATACTGGATCTTCATGCTCCATATCTCATAATTATTGCCATATAGCTTATCTTCCTTGTTAAGCTCAGTGATGATAGTTTTTGCAGCAGTAGATATACTGATTTCAACAAGCATAAACTATTATGATACAACTATGTACTAAAGCCTAAATTCATATACATAATCATTAACCATATTAACACGAAAGTTCAGTAAGTTCCCAATCATCATCTGAATTCCCATAAGTTGCAAACCTAACATTATTAATTAACTAAACAAGCTTATTTTAAATCACATAAATTAAAGATAAAAAAATAGAAATTTCTATAACAAATATAGAATCATTCAATAACAATAATTAATAGCACAGAATATTAAATTGTTAATTCATACAAAGTATTCATACAAGTTATGTCAGATATAGACAATAGTTGCAAACTAAATATACATTGTCACATTACTTGCTACTTATGAACAGAAACGGATGAAATAAAAAAATTATGCCAAGTCTTTAGGCAATTAAAATTTTGCTCTCGGAACTATTGGTTTGACCAAATTCAACCTATTGTTGTTTCTTATAGGTAGTCCAAAGGAACGGCACAATCATCTGAATCTTCAAATTTGTATACTTATACACAAAATCTCGAACCGCCTTCTTATTTGGAACTTGTGATCAATTTTCTGTCATGATTTATCAAATAATTTTTTATAAAAATTATAATTATATGGTAACACGGACCATAAATCCTTATACTTCTCTTCATCACTAACATACCACCAGCCCAAACAACTTCTTGAATTAACTTATTAATTCTAGTTGTGTGTTTCACAAAACTCGTAAGATCATCATCTTGTTCATTAGATTCCAAAGGTAGATTGACCAAATTATCAATCATAGCTTTCATTCTTCCTCTTTGCTCCTTTGTGAAAACTCGTTTGGGTGTTCTTATCATCGCCATTAAAAATTTCAACTTGGAATTACTCTTCTATTTGAATGGACGATTTTTTTTAAATTTTCATTTTTTATTACAAAATATTTTATTTTATTATTTTATAGATATTCAAATTCAAAAATAATAACCAATAACTAATTATTAATTAAATAACTAATTATTAACTATTTATGCCATGTGGCTCTTTTCTAGGCTGCCACATGGCTTAAGGAGAGGGCTTTTTCCTCTCCTTTTAATAATATATAGAAGATTTTCGTATGCTACTTTCATTTTATAGTATAATAGAAGATACATATTTTTTTTAATTTTATTCTATTATTCTCAATAATATTTTTGAATAAATAAAAATTTTATTTTAAAAAAGAAAAACAAAAATTATTAAAAACACGAAGAAATTTTAAATTGGCAGTTTTTTATTTTTTGTAATTTTAATTTTTTATTTTCAAATAATTTAAAACTCCAAATTGAAAGTACTCTCCGATTGGAATGGACAGTTTTTTTTAATTTTTATTCTTTATTATAATATGTTTTATTTTATTAAATTTAAAAATAATAACCAATAACTAATTATTAAATACTTATACCATGTAACTTTATTCTAGGCTATCACTTGACTTAAGAAGAGGGTTTTTTCCTCTCTTTTTAATAATATATAGATTAGATAATAGGTGATTCGTACTATAGATTTGCATAAATTTTGAGGAAAACCTTTGTTCATACAACTTGCTACAGTACAAAACTAACTAACCTGGTAATTTTCTTTATCTTTCTTAAAATTTAAAAAATTCATCAATTAATAAATTTTCATCTACTCACTCTTCTTTTCCTTTTTCTTGCAGTTTCGGATTAATGTTTTGTTGTACGCTTCAATTATAAGTGATTTCCTTTTAAGTTACGTGGCAAAGATAAAGATTTGCTCAATGTTCATTTTAATGTTTTGAAGACGGAAAGAATCCGAATTATTTAGGCCTGAAAACGAATAGAAAACAGCAAATGAAAAACAAAAAGAGTAGCACTTTACATCATACATTAAGTAAACTGATTTTTATGCCCTTTAAAAGCTAAATTCTATGTTTCTTCTAGAAAATAATTTTCCGTTGGATGGATCATAATATATAAAATTTTAACCACTACGAAATTCAACCGAAAATCACAACTCATTAATAATATAATAAATTAGGTTACAAGTAAAAAGAACTATCCAAATATGATGCAAATAATGAACAACCACATTGAATATTTTGAGGGAAAAAACGAATAATACGAGGTACATGAGTGATAACCGAATTTAGATAAACTAAACTATTTCATGCACGAGCATGTACACTTATGGATAAAACACACGATTGAAGTTTAACTAATCAGAATTAGAGTTGAATTCAGAGATTGGATTGTTACCGAATTACTTTTTATCTTGTATTCTTCGTTACTAATATATCTTAATCTAAAGAAATATGACTTCTATGAACTTGAATTATTAAGGATTAACTAAGTTAAAGTAAATCGTCCAATCACAAAAATAATATTAGGTATTGTTGCATTCTTTAAGCGATTTACAACTATAATTGCATAATTATGTCATTTCAGAATGTTTATTACATTTGAAAAATGTTTGGTAATAGTTGACATAAGATATTCGTGCACGAATGTAGAGACTAGTTATTTAAAATATGTAGAAAGTCCTTACATACATCGTTTATATAAATTCTTTTCTTATTTGAATTAGGTAACAAAAGATATGTAATATCAAAAAAGAAAAATCGATAAAGAATAAGAGAGGATGTAACTATTACTTGTTCAAGCTTGAATTATATTTTCTCATAGAATTATAACTAATTAATTTATATAATTTAATTATCTTAGTAAAAAAAATAGTGTAAGACTAATTGGAAATTATAACTAAAATCGATAATGTCAATTGACATTCCTTTGTTTTTTCTTATTCTGAATTATAGATTTACAACCGATCATAGAGTTAAACAAATTAATTCTATATAATTATTTATCTTAGTAAAAATAAAAATAAAAATTGAAAAAGACTTTTTTGTGAAAATTATGTTTGATAGTTTGTGTATACAACAATCTGTCCATTATAATTTAATCAAGCACTCCATTTATAAATATGTACCAAAATATAAATACACATTCTAATTAAAATTTTCATTGAATATAAATCATTTCTATATCCTCAATTATTATACTCTTTAACTTAATATTAAATTCTAGAAATACTTTTGAAATGTCATGTAATAATTACACATTAGATATATATATAGTTTGATAATATTTGTGTTACTTTTAAAAGTTTTATACAGTACTTATTGATATTCTAAAACTAGTCCACTTAATAACACGTGGGATGAAAAATAAGAAATTAGAGAGGTTAGTAAATTAATTAGAGTCTTGAAGAGGTTTTGGGTTCAATCTTCTAGAGTAAAATAGCGTCTGAAAGGAAAGGAAGCGATAAAAGTGGGAAATCTACTTTAATTACCGGTTACTACCCATTCTAATTTGTCCTATAATATATACCTATGCATTTTAAAGTATTTATCCGATTATCTATTTTCAAAATCCTTTTCTTTCTAATCTCGGATCATGTGAAAATCATTAATTGCCCCAACCTATTTTCTCTTTTATTGTCTTGTCAAATATAAATAAATTTTTTTCTTCTATCTTTCTTATTTCATAATACGTTGAATAATTTTTTATCAATTTATTTTCCATCTTTTGAATGGGATTAAGGTTGAAACCGTTACAAATCAAGGTCGAAAATTCAGATCCGAAGAAAAAAACAAAAACACCATGTAGATGAGTTCAAAGTTCCAAAACTGATTTTTTTTGTATGTGTTTGAAGTGCTTTAGCAGTTGGAATTCGTTGAATGTCGTTCTTTGATGCGTAAATTGTGTTGTTGCCGCTGAATTGAAGATTTGTCGTAAAAACAGTCAAATCCATTATTGAAAAACCGTTCAGCTTGAAACTCATAAACTGAGTTTGTTGAGTTTGTATTGTTTCGATCCGATTCAGATTAGAGCGTATTAAAAGTATTGATTGGAGGCTGCAGTTAAATTTTGAGTCAATATGATGGAAATTTTGGAATAAATTATAGAATTTTGACTTGAAATTGAGTTGAACTAATAAAAAAAAGAAAATTTAAACTGTATACCAAAATAATATATCATATACTATTTTGGCGTACAATAATTAATTCAATAATACATAATAAATTGTAAATAAAGTTGTAGTATATTATATACTATAATAGTATTACAAACCCCTCAAAGAATAAGGAAACTATTACTACTACACGGGAATATGGCACTAACCATCTTAATTTTCATTGTCATTTTTATAATTTTAAAATATGTAATTTGTACTATATTAAAAATAAATCTTTAGGTATTTTGTTAAGTGAAAAAATAATGTGAGTTTGTTTGAAATGTAAATGGGAGGTTGTAGCTAAACATTGAGCAAATATGAGTGGACATTTTAAAAATTGGAGATTTTGCAGTAAATTTTTAAATATGGGTTAAAGCTGAGTTGAACTGGCGAAGAAGAATTTGTACTGTATACCAAAATGATATACTGTATACTATTTTGGTATACAATTTATTCCAACGGTATACTGTTGCAATATACTATATAATGTAACAGTATACTATTACAATTTGGTCCTTTTCGATTTTTTAAAATTTTCATTGAGTTCTTTTTGCAACTTTTCAATGGAGTTCTCATGTTTTTTTAATTTTTTTCTTAAACCAAAATATTTAGTTTGAAATATTTGATTGGAGGTTGTGGCTAAAGTTTGAGTCAACTTGGTGGAAATTTTGGAGTTAATTTTGGAAATTTATGTTGAAATTGAGTTGAATTAGTGAAGAAGACTAATTTGTACTATAAACCAAAATAGCATACTATATGCCATATTGGTATATAATATTTAATTTAATAGTGTATGATTTATTGCAACAGTATACTATTACATTATATAGTATAATATGACAATATAGTTAAATTTTGTATTTTTGAAATTTTTCAAAAAAAAAAAAAGAAAAATTCAATGGGTTCGTTTTTAGTTTTCTAACAGAGTCTCAATAACATATACCCTGTCTGTAACGACCCGACAGGTCGTTTTGAGTATTTGCACTTCGCTCGGTAGTTAGAGGGCATGAGTAGCTCCGTATGAGGTATTAGGACTTGTGTGAATCGTCGGTTTTGATTTTCAGGTTATTCGGAATCGATTTGGAAGAATGAATTTCATGATTGAAGCTTTAAATTGGAAGAGTTGACCAAGTTTGACTTTTGAGTATTCGACCTTGGATTGGAGCTTTGATGGTTCCGTTAGGTCCGTATGGTGATTTTGGACTCGGGTGTATGCTCGGATTCGCATTTGGATGGTTCTAGAAGGTTTCGGCGCTAATTGACGAAAGTTGAAAATTTGAAGGTCTGGAAAGTTCATAAGTTTGACCGAGAGTTGACTTTAAGGATATCATATTCGGATTGAGATTCTAGGAATTTGAAATATCTTCGTTATGTCATTTGGGACTTGTGTGCAAAATTTGAGTTCATTCCGGGTTGATTTGATATGTTTTGGTGCGAGTTTTGAAAGTTGAAAGTTCAAAGTTCATTTAAGTTCGCATTGAGGTGCGATTCGTCATTTCGATATTGTTATGTGTGATTTGAGACCTCGAGTAGGTCTGCATTATATTATGAGACTTGTTAGTATATTCGGATGGGGTCCCGAGGGGCTCAGGTGAGTTACGGATGTGATTCGGATCATTTTTCTTCATGTTTCCACGGCTAGTGTGTTCTGGTTTCTGGTGCCTCGATTGTTCCTCACGATCGCGGATTAGGAGATTCGATCGCGTAAAGGGAAATATAGAACCGAGTTGTTTTTTATTAGAGGTCAAGATTGGACAGACACGATCGCGTAGCTTGGTGTTGAAGACTATACGCGTTCGCATAGTGGATAACGCGTTCGCATAAGGGCTAAGCTGAGAGCTGGAGTTGGAAGATTCTTCAACGCGTACGCGTACTATTCAACAAGTTCGCAAAGCTTGGTCTCCTGTGTGCTTCACGTTTGCATGAGTATATTTGCGATCGCGTAGTGTATTGCTGGAGGCAGTGTTGTTTGTTCTTTGCGTTAGCGAAGCTTCGTACGCAATCGCATAGGGTATTTTCTGGGGTAGTGCTTTTCCTTCTTCGCAATCGCGAATGTATTTCTGCGATCGCGATTCATTGATTTGCCCAATGATTATAAACTACTCTATTTCGGGGGTTTCGTCCATTTTATCATATTTGGAGCTATGGAGCTCGGATTGAAGCGATTTTCACCATGTGGATTCGGATAAGTGTTTTCTACTCATTTTTTGATTTTATATCATGAATTTATCTTCGTTTTTAGCATTTGATTAATGGTTTCAAGAGAGAAATTTGGGGTTTTGTCTAAAGTTTCATAGAGTGATTTTTGAGTTTTGAACATCGATTCGGAGTTGAATTTGAGTGAAACTAGTATGGTGGAACTCGTAATTGAATGGATTGTCAGATTTTGTGAGTTTCATCGGGTTTCGAGGTGCGGTCCCAGGTTTGATTTTTGGTTGACTTTGGGCTTTTGATTAAAGATTCGACCGATATCATTTGGAATTGCATGAATTATTTGTGATAATTACGTGCTATGGGTGCGCATATGTGTGAGGTTTGAGCCCATGGGCGAGCACCAGGGTATTTATTCATGCTCGGAGTAGTACTTAGGCTATGATATGCCTAGAGTTGATTGTTAAGCTTAAAGCTATAATGTTTCTCATATTTGTACCATTGTTGTGAACTATTTGAGCCATACTTAAGGTTATGAAGCGGCTAATTCCCTGAATAAACTTGGTAATTGCTATTTCTGTGATAAATTGCCGACTTGAGCTACGATATCATGCATTGCACATGCCTACACTTTAGCATATAATTATACCAGTCTAGGAGAATGAAATATGATATGTTATCCATCATATACATGTGTTCTTGTATATTTGCTTCTGTGTGATATGATTGGACTAGATGTCTGTGACATGCCGGACTATGTTGTGATATTATCAGGTGAGTTGTCCATGCAGCGCGTGAGTTGTCCTTGTGGATTCAGATATTAATACTATAGCGCGTGAGCTGTTCGTGCAGCACGTTAGTTGTCCGTGTGGATCCAAATATTGATACTATAGCACGTGAGTTGTCCGTGCAACATGTGAGCTGTCCGTGCGATTGATATTGAGGTGAGCTCTCGGAGAGCTAGTTACCATTATTGGATCAGGTTGCGCGCCATAACGTGCTTATATTTGGATAATGCATTTCATCTTTACATGCAAATACCTTGACTGATTACCTGATTTACTTGCAAATCTTCCAAATATGCTGGATTTGTTGACTGAGCAGAACACTTGAAAACCAAGAATTGTGAGCATCGAAAATGGTTTTACCTGAGATTTCCTGATTTGATCATATATTTGTTCTATACTTGTTGAAATGATAAAATGCACAGATGTTAGTGAGCAGTGTTTTAAAAGGCGTGGGCGTAAGACGGGGCTTTTTACATATGCCTCAATGAGGCGTAAGCCCTGAGGCACCGGGCGTAAGCCCCATAGATATTTAATTTTTAATATTTTACAAAATAATATAATTACAGTAAATATTTATAAACAGGTGAAATTGTATAAAAATCAAAGAAAATGTGTTTGTGTGCGCGCGCGCGCTACATCCCAAAAAACTAGTCAAAACAATCTATTATACGCCACTTAGAAGCACAAGTAACTTGAGTCGAAAAGAATAAAGTTTTCTACATGGAGGAACAAAAAGAATGATTAACCTGCAATTTGAACTTTGAACTTGCTGCTATCAAGGAGAATGGAGTTCTCTTTGTATTTGTAAAAAAATTAAATATTCGTTGCTTTTGGGAGATATTAACAGACTAACGGACAAGACAAAGAATTGAAAAAAACCATGAATTAGGGCTTCAATCAATAAAAAAGGTCTTAGCTTTTAAATTTGATAAATTTTAGTTCCTTTTTAAAACTTTTGAGCAATTACCAAGTTGACTTTTGAGAATTTGGGTATTATATGAAGGACTAATTCAACAAATTTTGTTTTAATTTATAAAAGTCTCTGGGGCTTACGCCTCACTAATAAAATGTGCCTCAAACGCCCAGGGTACGCCCTTAACGCCCGGGCATACGCCCTGAATTGTTGCGCGTACGCCTCTTGAGACTTTCTCCCAACACCATCGCCTCGGGGCGTTTTTGGTGAGCCTCGCCTCAGGGCTCTTGAAAATGCCTTTTAAAATACTAATAGTGAGTATCATCTATAGTCTTGCTTCTTTTATCTCGCCGAGGTTAGTTATGATACTTATTGAGTACATGGGTTCAGTTGTACTCATACTACACTTCTGCACCTTGCGTGCAGATCTTTGTGTTGATGCAGCTGTGTACGGCGAGGGCTGATATTGAAGATGTACATGCGTTCATGTTATGGCTATCACTTGTCCTTGGTAGCATTAGATTCGGATTCTGTTCATTTACATCTCAAACAGATGTAATTATTTCAATTCAGCTTTGTAAAAAAAAATCTTAGTCTTAGTGATTCATGACTTATACTACCAGTCCTTGGGAATTCTTTGTATATAAAAAAAATTCAGCTATATTTTCATTATTTCTCTCAGTAAATCTCATATGAATAAGATTGTTGCTAATTGGGTTACCTAGCGGGTTGAGTTAGGTGCCATCACGACTAGTCGGATTTTGGGTCGTGACAAGATGGTATCAGAGCTCTAGGTTCATAGGTTCTACGAGTCATGAGCAAGTGTCTAGTAGAGTCTTGCGGATGGGTATGATGACGTCCATACCTATCTTAGAGAGGCTACGGGGCATTTAGGATAAACTTTCCATCTTTCTTTCCTTTTCGTGCGGCATTGATTCAGCTTGAAGTGTATCTCTCTAAATTCCTTCCACGCACTCGTATTCGCATATGAGCGCTCGGTATCAGATATACATCGACGGCTTGTGATTCCATGGATGAGGTGCGAGATGTGACTTCTTTGTGTTGATGATGGGCCAGTCTAGAGGACTTGAAGCCGGGTTTTGACTGTAGCTTAAGCTCGGGGATTTCAATTATATGAGCACGTGCTTTGGGATTTATATGCGCGATAGTGTCCCTATGAGTGGAATTTGTGGCTGGACATCCATATGATGAGTATGATGTGACTGCGGGATGTTTTTCAGATGGTTTTAAATGTGACGGGAAGAGTTTGCTTGGGATGAGAAAAGGACTATTGGGTGCTTGACTTTGTTTCGGATGTGACATATAGTCTCGAGTTATGAGTGTATTGAAGGATCTTTCATGTTTCCTAATTGTGGAACGAATTAGATTCTCATGTCTTATTGATGAGTTCAAACTCAAGAAGATTAAGTGATTGCGTAGTAGTTGTGGTTTTGAAAGGGTATAGAGAGATGTCAGTTTAAGGTTAAGCATGTGGGTTATAACCTGGGGGGTAATCTACGGATGTGTGATCTTTATGATGTTGTATGGAGGTTTTTTTTTGTACTAGTGGAATATATGTTAAGATTTGAGTTTGGATCTATTGTAATAGTTGACCTAACCATCACGAGGATGAATGCAAGATTTGCAGATGCTTTGATGTATTAGATGGTTTGTGTTGAATGAGCTTATGAAGGATTTAGTTGAATCTCACAGTGGTATTATGCCAGTAATATAGTATGGGCATTGTGAATTATCGAGTGTTTTGATCTATGACTTTGAGCAAAGTGGGGGAGTCTACTATCGATGATTGGATTGCATCGTTACGTGTTGTATTGGTTTCAGTCTGAGGCATACTTGTGGATCGGTTATGACTTGCAGAGACTGGTTTTGGGGATGACTTAATCAAGGAAATTTTTGGATATGTGGGGTACTCGTAATTCGTATATATAGTAATCTTAGAATAATTCGAGTTTGTCATCCGTGGTAGATGTGATGTACTAAGGAAAAGGGATTCACTCGGTTGCTTAGAGGTGTAGGTTACTTCTTTGGGTGTTATTGAGCTAATGGGGCACAGGTCGTTCAGCCCGTTGGGCGGTGCAACTGAGATGTAAGCAGAGTAGATGACTCTTAAGAAGGTTCTAATGGATTCAGGAGTTATATGTGGCATTTGAGAATTTTCGGATTCGTACATGGCTAAGATCTGAGATTTGCGTTGGATGGTGCCAGGAGTTGTAGTATTTCTATATCATTATGGATTCCACATTTCAGTATCAGGGGGTGAAGGAAACGACTTTAGATTCACAAAAGGTCTCTTCAGAGTGAGTGTCTCGGTTGTGGTGCTTTGGGGTGCTTAAGAGGGAATTCAGCGACTTATGGGCCTTAGGGCGGTGTGATTTTATGCCAGGATCTCGTGGGGTGAGTTTTGGTTAACGATCGTGGTGTTCTGGCAAGAAAAATTATCAACTTGAGGGTAATTCGGAAGGAACTCGGAGAAATAGGACAACATGGTAGTAGGTTGGATCAGCATGGTAATGGATATGATTAGTTCTTTGGGTAGTTATGACGTGGTGAGTCTCTACATGTGTTATGTGATAATAATATTGGGTTTGGCGACCTGCGTAGCTTGGTTGAGTTAGAGAGATTCAATTCTGATGACTTGGTTATGTGAAAACGGGTTTCGAAGAGTTCTCGATGGTTACTACCACGGTTTGAGATGGATATTTCTTATCGGCGTGGGAAGCATGTTACGTTTTATGATTTTCTCCTGGATGGGATCAAGTGAAAAGCTCCTGGCTAATTGAGTACGTATTCTGCTTGTGACTCAGAGTTGATTATGAGATTCTCGTACTTTTCATATTATGGCATAATAGATGCGGTGTGTTGTGTGGGATTGAGATTTGCATGTGCAAGGTCACGGTTCAATTTTGAAGGGGAAGGTCATGAATTCGTAGGCAACATGGACGGTTTCAGATGACTAGATGAATGATATTGCTACTTGGTATTCCGTGAGGAGAGTGTACATTTCAGAAGGTGTGCTGAGTGTTGACTTACGGATGCTTCATTAGTATTTCGGTACTCGTCTGATTGATCGACTGCTGATATTCAAACTTTTGCTATGTAGCACAGAAGAATTATACAAGTATTCCTCGTGGGATGATCGTGGATGAGAGATGTGTTAGACATTCGAGTGTTGGAGTTGGGATCATTTATGGTGATTCATGTATTCTATGAATTTGGAGACTGGGAGTTCTCAGAAGCAGATTGTTTCGTGGTTGTGGACCGTGAAGATGTGGCCAAAGCTAGCCAGATAATAATATGCATTATGGTTATGTCATTGTGGACTTTCGGAGGGTTATTTATCTATTTGTGGATGACTAGAGTTGATGTAGGGCCCATTGGTAGGACAACGAGGATGCGTATTCTACACCAGGTCGGATACGTTGACTTGGCACCGTTATTATTTGAAGGTGTGTTATTCGGTTAGAGTTGAGCTTGAGCGTGTTCTGATATGTTCTATGTGTTACTCTTCTATGCTACGAGGAGTTGTGATTCGTTGGTTATATGTACACATGGTGCGGTTCTGTTTGGGCTTTATAGCGGAATTCGAGCGAGATGGTGATTGGGGGTGTGGAATAGTTGATTGCGCCTTGGTTATGGTCTTTTTCGGTTATGTTATACGGTATTTTTTGCTTCTTCATGGTTATGGCCATGCACTTTGTGTACTTGATGTCAAATTGCGAGTGATTGTTGATTTGGAGCATTGTGGCTTAAGGTATTTCATATGGACCGGTGTTTGGATAGGGTCACGCATTGCAGCGAAGTTATGTTGTGATATGATCCTTTGTGTTAGACTAGTGTGTCTTGGTTCTACTATGTATGATGAGTTCATAGCATTGCGTTTGTGGTGGTACTTGTTGAACTTGCGTGATGGTTCTCTCATTTGAGTCATTTTTTTCATTTTTGAGTGCATTTAAATTTTTGCTTCTTGGTGCACGGATTGCACAGTTTGTTATTCTAGGTAGTACTGGGGAGGCGTGTCAGTAGAGTAGCTTGTATTTGATGAGATGAAGTCTTTGAGTCTGAGGTGATTGCTATCGAATTTGATTACGACGTGTTTGGAAGAGTAATATCAGATGTCAACTTAGAATTTGAGCTATGGTTCTGGTTAGGCGGGAGAGCTCCATGACTTGTTGATCTGATGAGTGGTTATGAGTTTCTATGTGTTTCTTTCATCATCGGCAGTGTATGAAGGTTTTGGAATGAGGTTTTGTTTGAGATGAGATTTATTACCGACACCGGGTGTGTTTTGAGCAGCTATTGCGGTCGGAAGTTAATTCTATGAGTATTGGAGTTATGTGGTATATCATGTGATTGTGTCTTGGTCTATGGTTATGGTTTGATACAGCTTGTTCAGGCTTACACGGTGTGTAGATTCGAGATTCAGGTCTTATAGGAAATTTCGGATGTTAGAAATTGGATTATGTGGTTTACGCGCTAAAGTTGAAGTAATGATCTTCAGTAATGCTGTGTTGTCGGTCCTATATGGATTAGGGTGACATGGGATCACCCCAGGGTATGTGCATGGTAAGATTACATGACAGTTTGATGGCTTTGGAATGACTCTTGATACGTTCGAGGACGAACATATGTTTAAGTAGGGGAGAATGTAACGATCCGACCGGTCGTTCTGAGCATTTGCACTTCGCTCGGGAGTTTGAGGGCATGAGTAGCTCTATATGAGATATTAGGACTTGTGTGAATCGTCGGTTTTGGTTTTCAAGTTATTCGGAATCGGTTTGGAAGAATGAATTTTATGATTGAAGCTTTAAGTTGGAAGAGTTCACCAAATTTGACTTTTTAGTATTCGACCTCGGATTGGAGCTTTGATGGTTCCTTTAAGTCCGGATGGTGATTTTGGACTTGGGTATGGGTGCGCACATGTGTGGGGTTTGAGCCTATGTGCGAGCACCAGGGTATTTATTCATGCTCGGGGTAATGTTTAGGCTATGATATGCCTAGAGTTGATTGTTAAGCTTAAAGCTATAATGTTTCTCTTATTTGTACCATTGTTGTGAACTATTGAGCCATACTTGAGGTTACAAAGAGGCTAATTCCCTGAATAAAGTAGGTAATTGCTATTTCTGTGATAAATTGCCGATTTGAGCTACGATAGCACTCATTGCAATTGCCTACACTTTAACATGTAATTATACCAGTCTAGGAGCATGAAATCTGATATGTTATCCATCATATACATGTGTTCTTGTATATTTGCTTCTGTGTGATATGACTGGACTGGATGTCTGTGACCACGCTGGCGGAATTGTGATATTAGCACGTGAGTTGTTTGTGCGGATTAAGAGATTGATACTATTGCACGTGAGTTGTCCGTTTGGATTCAGATATTGATACTATAGCACGTGAATTGTCCGTGCAGCACATGAGTTGTCCGGCAGATTTAGATATTGATACTATAGCACGTGAGTTGTCCGTTCAACACGTGAGTTGTCCGTGCAGATTTAGATATTGATACTATAGCACGTGAGTTGTCCGTGCAGCACGTGATTTGTCTGTGCGGATTTAGATATTTATACTATAGCACGTGAGTTGTCCGTGCAACACGTGAGTTGTCCGTGAGGATCCAGATATTTATACTATAGCACGTGAGTTGTCCGTGCAGCACGTGAGCTGTCCGTGCGATTGATATTGAGGTGAGCTCTCGGAGAGCTAGTTACCGTTATTGGATCAGGTTGCGCGCCGTAACGTGCTTATATTTGGATAATGCATTTCATCTTTACATGCAAATACCTTGACTGATTACCTGATTTACTTGCGTATCTTCCAAATATGCTGGATTTGTTGACTGAGCAGAACACTTTAAAATCAAGAATCCCCATAGCTATAAAAATGGTTTTACTTAAGATTTCCTGATTTAATCATATATCTGTTCTATACTTGTTGAAATTATGAACCGCACATGTGTTAGTGAATATCATCTATAGTTCGTGCTTCTTTTGTCTCGCCGAAGTTAGTTAGGATACTTATTGAGTACATGGAGTCGGTTGTGCTCATACTACACTTCTGCACCACGCGTGCAGAAGTTCATGTTAATGCTGTTGTGTATGTCGAGGGCTGACATTGAAGATGTATTTGCGTTCCAGTAATGGCTATCACTTGTCCTTGGTAGTATTAGATTCTGATTCTGTTCATTTACATTTCAAACAGATATTATAATTATTTCAATTCAGTTTTGTAAAAAAAAAAAAATCTAAGTCTTAGTGGCTCATGACTTGTACTACCAATCCTTGAGAATTCTTTGTATATAAAAAAAATTCAGCTATATTTCATTATTTCTCTCAGTAAATCTCATTTGAATTAGATTGTTGCTAATTGGCTTATCTAGCGGGTTGGGTTAGGTGCCATCACGACTAGTCGGATTATGGGTATCATAATATACTACAATTATATACTTCAACTGCTACCAATATATTATTTTTGATATAGTGTATGCTAAAGTAAGTTATTTTTTAATAATTAATATATATATATATATATATAATACAAATAAATAAAAATAAAAAAATAAAAAGAGCCAAAGATGTGTGCAGAATAAGATTATGAAAAGAAGGAAATCAAAAAATAATTTGAAATAATATTAAGAAATAAAATTAAAAAAATGAAAGCAAAAAAGAGAAGGGAAAACAATTATAATGTATAAATTGTTTTAATAATTGAATTTAAAAAATAAGAAAAAAGATAAAACGTATCTTATTCCAGTTATATTGAACAAATATTTTATATATCAATTATCATTTCTTATTGTATAAATTAAAAAATATAAAAAGAGCAAAAAGATGTAAATGAAATTAAATTGTGAAAAGAAAAAGAAAATAAAAGAAAAAATGAGTTAAATGAAATTAGAAAAAGGAACAGTAAATAAAAGAAAATAATAATAAAGAATAAGCCAAAATTCAGTGCGAATTAAATGATGATGATGATGATGATGATGATGATGATGATGATGATGATAATAATAATAATAATAATAATAATATGATTTGGGAAAAATGAACAAAAAAGGAGAAAAGAAAAAAAAAAAGCAAAACGAGAAAAAAGGAAAAAAAGGAAAAAAGCCAAGAAGTAAAAAAGAAAAGGAGAAAAAAAAGAGGAAAACAAATTAGTTTGATGGGTAGAAAAGTAAATGTATAAGCAAGGCTAAATAATTTTATTTTTATAGTAAATTGTGTGTTCACCCTGTAAAAATCACATAATACCCGCGTCTTTCTTTTCCCTATACCTGTAAAAATTGTTTTACTTGAGATTTTCTGATTTGATCATATACTTGTTCTATACTTGTTGAAATTATGAACTGCACAGGTGTTAATGAGTGTCATCTATAGTTCGTGCTTCTTTTATCTCGCCGAGGTTAGTTAGGATATTTATTGAGTACATGGGGTCAGTTGTACTTATACTACACTTCTGCATCTTGCGTGCAGATCTTTGTATTGATGCTGCTGTGTACGTCGAGGTCTGACATTAAAGATGTATCTGCATTCCAGCTATAGCTATCACTTGTCCTTGGTAGCATTAGACACTACACAGATGTTAGTGAGTAGTGTTTTAAAAGGCAAGGGCCTAAGACGAGGCTTTTTACATATGCCTCAGTGAGGCGTAAGCCCCAAGGCACCGGGCGTAAGCCCTATAGGTATTTAATTTGTAATATTTTACAAATTAATATAATTACGATAAATATTTATAAAACAGGTGAAATTGCATAAAAATCAAAGAAAATTATATATATGTGTGTGTGTGCGCGCGCCCGCTACATCCCCAAACAACTAGTCAAAACAATCTATTATACGCTACTTAGAAGCACAAGTAACTTGAGTCGAAAAGAATAAAGTTTTCTACATAGAGGAACAAAAAGAATGATTAACCTGCAATTGAACTTTGAACTTGCTACTATCAAGGAGAATGGAGTTCTCTTTGTATTTGTAAAAAAATTAAATATTCGTTGCTTTTGGGAGATATTAGCAGACTAGCGGACAAGATAAAGAATTGGGAAAGACCATGAATTATTCAATCAATAAAAAAGGTCTTGGCTTTTAAATTTGATACATTTTAGTTCCTTTTTAAAACTTTTGAGCAATTACCAAGTTGACTTTTGAGAATTTGGGTATTATATGAAGGACTTATTTAACTAATTTTGTTTTAATTTGAAAAAGTCTCTAGGGCTTACGCCTCACTAAAAAAATGTGCTTCAAACGCCCGGAGTACGCCGTGAACGCCCGGGCGTACACTCCGAATTGCTGCGCGTACGCCTCTTAAGACTTTCTCCCAACACCATCGCCTCGGGGCGTTTTTGGTGCGCCTCGCCTTAAGGCTCCCGAAAACGCCTTTTAAAATACTGATAGTGAGTATCATCTATAGTCTTGCTTCTTTTATCTCGCTGAGGTTAATTAGGATACTTATTCAGTACATGGGGCCGGTTGTACTCATACTACACTTCTGCACCTTGCGTACAAATCTTTATGTTGACGCAGCTGTGTACGGCGAGGGTTGATATTGAAGATATACATGCATTCATGTTATGGCTATCACTTATCCTTGGTAGCATTAGATTCGGATTATGTTCATTTACATTTCAAACAGATGTAATTATTTTAATTCAGCTTTGTAAAAAAAAAATCTAAGTCTTAGTGGCTCATGACTTTTACTACCAGTCATTGGGAATTCTTTGTATATAAAAAAAAATTCAGCTATATTTTTATTATTTCTCTCATTAAATCTCATATGAATTAGATTGTTGCTAATTGGCTTACCTAGCGAGTTGAGTTAGGTGCCATCACGACTAGTCGAATTTTGGGTATCATAATATACTACAATTATATACTTCAACTGCTACCAATATATTATTTTTAATATATTGTACGCTAAAGTAAGTTATTTTTTAATAATTAATATATACATATATATATATATATAATACAAATAAATAAATAAATAAATAAAAAAGAGCCATAGGTGTGTGCAGAATAAAATTATGAAAAGAAGGAAATCAAAAAATAATTTGAAATAATAATAATAATAATAAATTAAATAAAAAATAAAAAAATACGAAAGCAAAAAAAGAAGAGAAATCAATTATAATGTATAAGTTGTTTTAATAATTGAAAAATGTATATTATACCAGTTATATTGAACAAATATTTTATGTATTAATTATCATTTCTTATTGTAAACTAAAAAAATTATAAAAAGAGCAAAAAAAGTAAATGAAATTAAATTGTGAAAATAAAAAGAAAATAAAAGAAAAAAGGAGTTAAATGAAATTAGAAAAGAAACAGAAGATAAAGAAAATAAACAAAAAGAAAAAAAAAATAAAGAAGGAGCCAAAATTCAGTGTGAAATTAAATTATGGTGATAATAAAAAAATTATTTGGACAAAAAATAAATGAACAAAAGAGGATAAAAGGAAAAAACAATACGAGAAAAAAGAAACAAAGGAGAAAAGCAGCAAAATAAAAAAGAAAAGGAGAAAAAAGAGGAAAACTAATTAGTTTGATAGGTAGAAAAGTAAATGTATAAGCAAGGCTAAATAATTTTATTTTTATAGGTAATTATGTGTTCGCCCTGTAAAAATCACATAATACCCGCGTCGTTCTTTTCCCTATAGTTATAAAAATAGTTTTACTTGAGATTTCCTGAGTTGATCATATATCTGTTCTATACTTGTTGAAATTATAAACTGCACAAGTGTTAGTGAGTATCATCTATAGTTCGTGCTTCTTTTATCTCGCCGAGGTTAGTTAGGATACTTATTAGGTATATGGGGTCAGTTGTACTCATACTACACTTCTGCACCTTGCGTGCAAATCTTTGTGTTGATGCTGCTGTATACGTCGATGAATAACATTGAAGATGTACCTGCGTTCCAGTTATGGCTATCACTTGTCCTTGATAGCATTAGATTATGATTCTGTTCATTTACATTTCAAATAGATGTTGTAATTATTTCAATTCAGTTTTGTAAAAAAATCTAAGTCTTAGTGGCTCATGACTTGTACTATCAATCCTTGAGAATTCTTTGTATATAAAAGTAAATTCAGGTATATTTCATTATTTCTCTCAATAAATCTCACTTGAATTAGAGTATTGCTAATTGACTTATCTAGCGGGTTGGGTTAGGTGCCATCACGACTAGTCGGATTTTAGGTCGTGACACTATCAGTATATGATAGATAGCATGTGGGTATCATAATATACTACAATTATATACTTCAACTACTACCGATATATTATTTTTAATATACTCTATGCTAAAGTAAGTTATTTTTAATAATTAATACATATAAAAGACAAATAAATAAATAAAAAAAAGAAAAGAGCCAAAGATGTGTGCAAAATAAGATTATGCAAAGAAGAAAATCAAAAAATAATTTAAATAATATTAATAAATAAAATTAAAAAAGAAAATAATTAAAGCAAAAAAGAGAAGGGAAAACAATTATAATGTATAAAGAAAAAAGATAAAATGTATATTATTCCAGTTATATTGAACAAGTATTTTATGTATCAATTATCATTTCTTATTGTATAAATAAAAAAATATAAAAGAGCAAAAAGATGTAAATGAAAATAAATTGTGAAAAGAAAAAGAAAATAAAAGAAAAAATGAACTAAATGAAATTAGAAAAGGAACAGTAAATAAAAGAAAATAATAATAAAGAAGAAGCCAAAATTCAGTGTGAAATTAAATTATGATGATGATGATGATGATGATGATGATGATGATGATGATGATGATGATGATAATAATAATAATAATAATAATATAATTTTGAAAAAAAAAAAAAAAAAAAGGAGAAAAGAAAAAAAAAAGAAGCAAAATGAGAAAAAAGGAAAAAATGAAAAAAGCAAAGAAGTAAAAAAGAAAAGGAGAAAAAAAAAGAGGAAAACAAATTAGTTTGATGGGTAGAAAAGTAAATGTATAAGCAAAGCTAAATAATTTTATTTTTATTGTAAATTGTGTATTCATCCTGTAAAAATCACATAATACCCGCGTCTTTCTTTTCCCAATAGTCGTAAAAATGGTTTTACTTGAGATTTCCCGATTTGATCATAAATCTGTTCTATACTTGTTGAAATTATCACAGGTGTTAGTGAGTGTCATCTATAGTTCGTGCTTCTTTTATCTCCCCGAGGTTAATTAGCATACTTATTGAGTATATGGGGTCGGTTGTACTTATACTACACTTTTGCAACTTGCGTGCAGATCTTTGTGTTGATGCTGCTGTGTACGTTGAGGGCTGACATTGAAGATGTATCTGCATTCCAATTATGGCTATCACTTGTCCTTGGTAATATTAGATTCTGATTCTGTTTTCATTTACATTTCAAACAGATATTGTAATTATTTCAATTCAGTTTTGTAAAAAAATCTAAGTTTTAGTGGCTAATGACTTGTACTACAAATCTTTGGAAATTCTTTGTATATAAAAGATCTCTCAGTAAATCTCATTTGGATTAGATTGTTGTTAATTAGTTTATCTAGCGAGTTGGGTTAGGTGTCATCACGACTAGTCGGATTTTGGGTCGTGACACTGTCAATATAAGATAGATAGCATGTGGGTATAATAATATACTACAATTACATACTTCAACGGCTACAAAATATATTATTTTTAATATATTGTATACTAAAGTAAGTTATTTTTTAATAATTAATATATATTTAAAAATAATAAAGAAAAGAGCCAAAGATGTGTGCAGAATAAGATTATGAAAACAAGGGAATCGAAAAATAATTTGAAATAATAATAATAAATAAAATAAAAAAATAAAAAAATGAAAGCAAAAAAGAGAAGATAAAAGAATTATAATGCATAAGTTGTTTTAATAATTAAATTTAAAAAAAAATGTATATTATACCAGTTATATTGAACAAATATTTTATGTATCAATTATCGTTTCTTATTGTATAAATAAAAAAATTATAAAAAGAGCAAAAAAATAAATGAAATTAAATTGTGAAAAAAAAAAGAAAATAAAAGAAAAAAGGAGTTAAATGAAATTACAAAAGGAACAAGAAATAAAGAAAATAAACAAAAAGAAAAAAAATAATAAAGAAGGAGCCAAAATTCAGTGTGAAATTAAATAATGTGATAATAAAAATATGATTTGGACAAAAAATAAATGAACAATTAAGGAGAAAAGAAAATAAAAAGAAGAAAACGACAAAAAAGAGAAAAAGGAAAAAACAGAGAAGTTAAAAAGAAAAGGAGAAAAAAGAGGAAAACTAATTAGTTTGACGGGTAGAAAAGTAAATAAATAATCAAGGCTTAATAATTTTATTTTTATAGGTAATTGTGTGTTCACCCTTTAAAAATCACATAATACACGCGTCTTTCTTTTCCCTATAGCTGTAAAAATAGTTTTGCTTGAGATTTTCTGATTTGAACGTATATGTGTTCTATACTTGTTTAAATTATGAACTGTACAGGTGTTAGTGAATATCATCTATAGTTCGTGCTTCTTTTATCTCGCCGAGGTTAGTTAGGATACTTATTGAGCACATGGGGTCGGTTGTACTCATACTACACTTCTGCACCTTGCGTGCGGATCTTTGTGTTGATGCTGGTATGTACATCGAGGGCTGACATTGAAGATGTACCAGCGTTCCAGTTATGGCTATCACTTGTCCTTGGTAGCATTAGATTCTGATTATGTTCATAAACAGATGTTGTAATTATTTCAATTCAGTTTTGTAAAAAAATCTAGGTCTTAGTGACTCATGACTTGTACTACCAATCCTTGGGAATTCTTTGTTTATATAAAATAAAATTGAGCTATATTTCATTTTTTCACTCAGTAAATCTCATTTGAATTAGATTGTTGCTAATTAGCTTATTTAGCGGGTTTGGTTAGATGCCATCACGACTAGTCGAATTTTGGATCTTGACACTGTCAGTATATGATATATAGCATGTGGGTATCATAATATACTACAATTATATACTTCAACTGCTACCAATATATTATTTTTAATATACTGTATGCTAAAGTAAGTTATTTTTATAATTAATATATATAAAATACAAATAAATAAAAATAAAAAGAAAAGGGCCATAGATGTGTGCAGAATAAGATTATGAAAATAAGGAAATCAAAAAATAATTTGAAATACTAATAATAACAAAAATTAAAAAGAAAAAAATGAAAGCAAAAAAGAGAAGAGAAAATATTTATAATGTATAAGTTGTTTTAATAATTGAACTAAAAAATAAGAAAAAAGATAAAATGTATATTATACCAATTATATTGAACAAATATTTTATGTATCACTTATCTTTTCTTATTGTATAAATAAAAAAATTCTAAAAAGAGCAAAAAAAGTAAATGAAATTAAATTGTGAAAAGAAAAAAAGAAAAAAGAAAAAATGAGTTAAATGAAATTAGAAAAAGGAACAGTAAATAAAGAAAATAAATAAAAAGAAAAAAAACTAATAAAGAAGGAGCCAAAATTCAGTGGAAAATTAAATTACGGTGATAATAAAAATATGATTTGGACAAAAAATAAATGAACAAAAGAGGAGAAAATAAAATAAAAAAAGAAGAATACGAGAAAAAAGAAACAAAGGGAAAAAGTAGCGAAGTAAAAAGGAAAAGGAGAAAAAAGAGGAAAACTAATTATTTCGATAGGTAGAAAAGTAAATGTATAAGCAAGGCTAAATAATTTTATATTTATAGGTAATTGTGTGTTCACCCTGTAAAAATCACATAATACCTGCGTCTTTCTTTTCCCTATAGCTGTAAAAATGGTTTTACTTGAGATTTCCTGATTTGATCATATATATGTTCTATACTTGTTGAAATTATGAACTGTGCAGGTGTTAGTGAGTATCATCTATAGTTTGTGCTTCTTTTATCTCTCCGAGGTTAGTTAGGATACTTATTGAGCACATGTGGTCGGTTGTACTCATACTACACTTCTGCACCTTGCCTGCAAATTTTTATGTTGATGCTGCTGTGTATGTCGATGAATAAGATGTACCTGCGTTCCAGTTATGGCTATCACTTGTCCTTGATAGCATTAGATTATGATTCTGTTCATTTACATTTCAAACAGATGTTGTAATTATTTCAATTCAGTTTTGGAAAAAAATCTAAGTCTTAGTGGCTCATGACTTGTACTATTAATCCTTGGGAGTTCTTTGTATATATATATAAAAAAAAGAGCTATATTTCATTATTTTCCTTAGTAAATTTCATTTGAATTAGATTGTTGCTAATCGGCTTACCTAACAGGTTGGATTAGGTGCCATCACGACTAGTCGGAGTTTGAGCTATGACATTGTCAGTATATGATATACAGCATGTGGGTATCATAATATACTAATATACTTCAACTACTACTAATATATTATTTTTAATATATTGTATGCTAAAGTAAGCTATTTTTAATAGATAATATATATAAAATACAAATAATTTTTTTTTTAAAAGGAAAAGAGCCAAAGATGTGGACAGAATAAGATTATGAAAAGAAGGAAATCAAATAATAAGTTGAAAAAAAATTGAAAGCGAAAAAGAGAAGACAAAACAATTATAATGTATAAGATCTTTTAATAATTTAATTAAAAAAATAAGAAAAAAGATAAAATGTATATTATACCAATTATAGTGAACAAATATTTTATGTATCATTCTTATTGTGTAAATAAATTATAAAAGGAGCAAAAAAAGTAAATGAAATTAAATTGTGAAAAGAAGAAGAAAGTAAAAGAAAAAAGGAGTTAAATGAAATTAGAAAAGGAACTGGAAATAAAGAAAATAAAATAAAAGAAAAAAATAATAAAGAAAGAGCCAAAATTCAGTGTGAAATTAAATTATGATGATGATGATAATAATATGATTTGGACAAAAAATAAATGAACAAAAGAGGAGAAAAGAAAAAGAAAGGAATAGGAGAAAAAAGAAACAAAGGAAAAAAAAAGAGGAGAAGTAAAAAAGAAAAGGATAAAAAAGAGGAAAACTAATTAGTTTGATGGGTATAAAAGTAAATGTATAAGCAAGGCTAAATAATTTTATATTTATTGGTAATTGTGTGTTCACCTTGTAAAAATCACATAATACCCGCGTCTTTCTTTTCCCTATAGTCGTAAAAATGGTTTTACTTGAGATTTCCCGATTTGATCATAAATCTGTTCTATACTTGTTGAAATTATGAACTGCGCAGGTGTTAGTGAGTATTATCTATAGTTCGTGCTTCTTTTATCTCGCCGAGGTTAGCTAGGATACTTATTGAGTACATGGGATCGGTTGTACTCATACTATAATTCTGTACATTGCGTGCAGATATTTGTGTTGATGCTGGTGTGTACGCCGAGGGCTGACATTGATGATGTAACTGCATTTCGGTTATGGCTATCCCTTGTCCTTGGTAGCATTAGATTTTGATTATGTTCATTTACATTCAAACAAATGTTGAAATTATTTTAATTTAGTTTTGTAAAAAAAATCTAAGTCTTAGTGGCTCATGACTTGTACTACAAATCCTTGGGAATTCTTTGTATATATAAAAAAATTTTTAGCTATATTTCATTATTACACTCAGTAAATCTTATTTGAATTAGACTGTTGCTAATTGGCTTACATAGCAGGTTGGGTTATGTGCCATCACGATTAGTCGGAATTTGGGTCGTGACAGTGTCAGTATATGATATATAGCACGTGCGTATCGTAATATACTACAATTATATACTTCAACAGCTACCATTTTTTTTTAATATACTGTATGCTAAAGTATGTTATTTTGTAATAATTAATATATATAAAATACAAATACATAAAATAAAAAAGAAAAGAGCCAAAGAAGTGTGCACAATAAGATTATGAAAAGAAGTAAATCAAAAATTAATTCGAAATAATAATAATAAATAAAATTAAAAAAGATAAAAAATGAAAGCGAAAAAAGAGAAGAGAAAAAAAATTATAATGTATAAGTTATTTTAATATTTAATTAAAAAATAAGAAAAAAGGTAAAATGTATATTATACCAATTATATTGAACAAATATTTTATGTATCTATTATCTTCTCTTATTGTATAAATAAAAAAATTTAAAAAAAGAGCAAAAAAAGTAAATAATATTAAATTGTGAATAGAAGAAGAAAGTAAAAAATAAAGGAGTTAAATGAAGTTAGAAAAGGAACTTGAAATAAAGAAAATAAACAAAAAATAATAATAATAAAGAAGGAGCCAAAATTCAGTGTGAAATTAAATTATGGTGATAATAAAAATATAATTTGGACAAAAGATACATAAGCAAAAGAGGAGAAAAGAAAAAAATACGAGATAAAAGAAACAAAGAAAAAAAGCAGAGAAGTGAAAAAGAAAAGGAGAAAAAAGAGGAAAACTAATTAGTTTGATATGTAAAAAAAGTAAATGTATAAGCGAGGCTAAATAATTTTATATTTATAGGTAATTGTGTGTTCACCCTGTAAAAATCACATAATACTCGCTCTTTTTTTTCCTTATAGCTGTAAAAATGGTTTTACTTGAGATTTCCTGATTTGATCATATATATGTTATACACTTGTTGCAATTATGAATTGTTCAGGTGTTAGTGAGTATCATCTACAGTTCGTGCTTCTTTTATCTTGCGGAGGTTAGTTAGGATATTTATTGAGTACATGAGGTCAGTTGTACTCATATTACGCGTCTGCACCTTGCGTGCATATCTTTGTGTTGATGCTGCTGTGTACATCGAGGGCTGAATTGAAGATGTAACTGTGTTCCAGTTATGGCTATTCACTTGTCCTTGGTGGCATTAGATTCTGATTCAGTTCATTTACATTTCAAACAGATGTTGTAATTATTTCAATTCAGTTTTGTAAAAAAATCTAAGTCTTAATAGCTCATGACTTGTACTACCAATTTTTGGGAATTCTTTGTGTATATAATTTAAAATTGAGCTATATTTCATTATTTCTCTTAGTAAATCTCATTTGAATTAGATTGTTGCTAATTGGCTTACCTAGCGGGTTAGGTTAGGTGCCATCACGACTAGTCGGATTTTGGGTCGTGACACTGTCAGTATATGATATATAGCATGTGGGTATTATAATATACTACAATTATATATTTCAACTGCTACCAATATATCATTTTTAATATACTGTATGATAAAGTAAGTTATTTTTTTATTAAATAATATATATAAAATACAAATAAATAAAAATAAAAAAGAAAAGAGCCAAAGGTGTGTGCAGAATATGGTTATGAAAAGAAGCAAATCAAAAACTAATTTGAAATAATAATAATAACAAAAATTAAAAAGAAAAAAATGAAAGCAAAAAAGAGAAGAGAAAACAATTATAATGTTTAAGTTGTTTTAATAATTGAACTAAAAAAAATAAGAAAAAAGATAAAATATGTATTATACCAGTTATATTGAACGAATATATTATGTATCAATTTTCTTTTCTTATCGTATAAATAATTTTTTTTAGAAAGAACAAAAAAAGTAAATAAAATTAAATTGTGAAAAGAAAAAGAAAATAAAAAAAAAAGAGTTAAATGAAATTAAAAAAGGAACAAAAAATAAAGAAAATAAACAAAAAGAAAAACATAATAAAAAAAGAGCCAAAATTCAGTGTGAAACTAAATTATGGTGATAATAATAATAATATGATTTGGACAAAAATAAATTAAAAAAGGAGAAAAGAAAAGAAAAAGAAGAAAACGGGAAAAAAAGAAAAAAAGGAAAAAAGCAGAGAAGTAAAATGAGAAAAAAAAAAAACTAATTAGTTTGATGGGTGAAAAAGTAAATTTATAAGCAAAGTTAAATAATTTTTTTTTATAGGTAATTGTGTGTCCACCCTGTAAAAATTACACAATACCCGCGTCTCTCTTTTTCCTTATAGCTGTATAAAGAGCCGGCTAAAACCCTAATTTGGAAACTCCATCGAGTGCATAAACCCTTTCGATCATCTGCCCTTATGGTTTTCCATATTTCCACGGAGCACCAACAAGCAAGAATAGGTGGTGAACAGCAGGAGGACACATCAGCGACGACGCAGAAGAAAAAACGTAAAGAAGTTGCTCTCTATGGTAACTACAGAAACTACTATGGCTATAGAGTAAGCCTTTCTCTTCTCCCTCTTTCTCTATTTTTACATACCCTTACCATTACTTGTTTGGTTTCTGGGTGCTAATGGATGAGTTTTGCATTAAATTCCATGTAAGAGAAATAAATCCCATCTAGGCAAAACATTGCCATATGCTTAAGCCTTGGTGAGTATAATTATCCCGTATCTTCATAAGCATAGTTACTCTGTAATGTAGCGGTGGAATCACTGGCGAAATCAGGAATTTATACAAGGGGATTCAAAAATATTCTAGGATGTCACCGTTGTAATTTGAAAATATGACCTAAAGCAATTTTGAACCCCCCTACTACTATTCTTGTATGTTTCTTCATCAAGGGGATTCAACAGCTCACATATAACCAAATAATATCAGTTTTACTCGATTTACATTGTATAATTTTCCAGTGAAGGGGGGTCGGTTTAACACCCTTCACTCCACGTAGTTCCGCCCATGGGTGGAATAGGTAAGGTGGGCACAACTTGCTTAGATACCCACAATTATATGAAAAAAAAACCCCATCTTAGGTAACGTTTGATAAGGCTCATGACTTATAAGGCAGTGGAATGCAGTCGTGATTTTATGCCGAAAGCTATATTAAAGAATACAGGATTCAAGTTAATAATTCTTTAGTTGATGAATAGATCTAATGTTGGAAAGGAGAACTCTTACAGAGGAAGATAATCCTTATTCTAAGGAAAAATATTTTTATTTTCCTCTTTTACCAACTGACCCTCTCTTTAGCACATATGGATTATAGTTTTTAGGGGCAAAGGTGAGACACTAAAAGTTTTTCCCTAACAGTCTTAATGTAGTGTTAGCAACTTTAAAGTTTTCTTAAATCAGAAACATACTTGTTTGGTTTACAAAATAAAGTTGTTTTTCAAAAAAACAAAACAGAACATTTCTAAAGACCAAAATAACACCTTTGAATAAAAAAACCAAATTTACTTTCTTTTCTTAAATTAATTTTTATTATTCTTTTGTTTTTTGTTGTTATTATACATTGGGGACGGGGGAACGATAAAGGGGAAGGAGATGTTACGTATGGGATTGGAACCATCCAACTACAAGGTGGAAGGTGAGTCTGCTTACCAAGTGAGCTGACCCCCACGAGAAGTTCACAGTGCTTAGCGTTGTGGATTTTAGTGCTCCCTAAAACATTGTCTGGGGAGATTTAGCTGATTTTTGAACTATGAATCTTGTTTCAGTGTCTTATCCATCCTCTTTTGAGGTTCCAATTGTTCTGTTATTCAAAATATTCGCTTACATTATCTTCTTTTTCTCTTATTTAAAATATTCATCTGCCTTGTCCACCTTTATATTTTTTTTCAATAACAAACAGAAGCAGTCTAAGAAATTAATCAGTTTATTTAAACATGAATAATGAATCAAGTTTCTCCCACCTAGTAAATTTCTTTGGAGGTAGGAGTTTGAAACATTTATCTATTTTCTGGTCATTTTCTACATATTAATGTATGGAAGAATATCAGTAAGATTTATATGTATCTGATCTAATGGAAGGGACATCATCTCCAGCTAAATTTAGGTTTCTATTGCCTGTGCTATCTCCGGAAAATCTTTCTGCTCGCAAGTTGAAGCAATTTGCGAGCAGCTCAGAATTTCTTTTTTGTTTTGTTACCTTTTAGTTGGACTCTCACTATTTGGTATTTTTTGTGCACAGATTGGTCAGGATTTGGAAGAAGATCCAAGGTTAAAAGCGATGAAGAAGGAGTGGTTTGAAGGCAAGGATTGTCTTGATATTGGCTGTAATAGTGGAGTGATCACAATCGCCATTGGTAAAAGTTTCTTAATTGCATATCTGTTTCTGAATTGGGTTTTCTCCTTAGTGCTTTTAGTCGCATGTGGGATTTTTGCTTGATATCCCCGCTAACATTGTCCACCAATAGAGTTTACGCATTTCCCTTTTCTTTTGTCTGTTGTTAATATTAGTTATCCTTTTTTGGCTACAGCACAAAAGTTTAGCTGCCGAAGCATCCTTGGAATTGACATTGATGGTGGTAAGTATTTGAACTTTTCATTTGGTACATTTGGTTCACATGTAGTTGATTATGGCAGGAAGAAATCACGAGCTGATTAAGATGCCAACGAATTGTCATGCAATTTGTGAACTGCACAGATGTTACTTTCATGGATCAGTCTTTATTAGAGACCAGCTGAACGGGGATTTGTTAGTATTTGATTTTGAACCCACATAGTGCATTTTGTTGATTTTTCCTGTGCAATTGGATGGACCAAACAATTGTTTTGTGCAGTGATAGTAACGTGCGGTTGGTCAGATTGTTGTGTCATACTGTCGCTCTTTAATTTCTTTTCCTTCTTATTATTGTATAAATTTGGCCTCTTGATTTTGCGACTTATTGCCATAGTTGCAGATAATATCATCTTCTGTTATCCATATAGGCATCTTAAGTAATGTGTGATCTGATGGATTTAGCATTTGACTTTGAGCTCCTGGGATGTAGTTTGTAACTTTTATTCTCTCTTTTCACCTCTTCCAGCAAGAGTTGATGATGCCTATTGGACTCTCAGGAGAAAAGTGAAGAGCACTAGAACAGTGCCTGCAGGGGGTGACAAATTAGCAGAATCAAATACTGTAAATTGTTTGAAAGACCCTGTGGCAGAGTCAATTAATAAAAGGGCAAAGAATGATAGTACAGCACCTCATCGTTTGCAAGAGGGAGATTTTTTTGACATAGTCTCCTTCAAGAAAGGAGATTTTATTCAGAATTGGCATCCAAGAGAGAATACATCTTATGATACAATTATTTGGTAAGTTTTCGTTTTCTCTAACGTCATCTTCCCTGTATGGTTTAAGAGATGTGAAATCTTTTAGTCAATTGCAATCCTTCTGTGAAAAGGTACCCAAGATGTTATATTGTTGGAACTTGTGTTTCCTTTTCAAAATCACCCAAAATTTTGTTCTAAAGGTGCACTTCTTTTGGCGGTAGAAGCAAATTATGTAAGCAGATCAAGATGATAAAAGAACAGTGCAAAAGCTTAAAGAGTTTATTAGCTGGAGAATGTTTTCTGTTTCGTTACCCTGACATCCAACTTTGACCAGTCCTAGGTGAGTATGATTTGGGTGGACTCTGTCTTGTTTTCCTTTAGCTCCAGTCCTATCTGACACCACAAAGACATGGTTAAAAGAGGGGAACAAAGAAACTTTTATGGACTCTCATGCTTATGAATATCATTTTTATTTTGAGAAAGGTAATATTTATATTCATCAGCACTCAAAATAGGGCTGCTCTGTAATATTTACTAGTACAGAACCTCTGTGAGATTTACAGCGAGTCAAAAAAGTGTAGTACTGATGCTGCATCACCTACCAACTGTTCTTTAAACCAAAAATGAAAAAGAGATGCATGAATCTTGATTTTCTGTGTTGAAGTACTCTTGCCTTCAAAACATTTTGCATTCATCTCTTTCCAAACTGTCCACCATATGCAAGCTGGAGCAATCTTCCACCATTCTTGTGACAGGTTCTTCCCCTAATACTGTTCCAACTGCATATCAAGCCACCCTCCTTGGGCATCATCCAAACAATACCAGCTAGTGCTATGAAGAGGTGCCAAAGTTGTCTAGTAATAACACAATTTAAGAATAGATGGTCATTGGTTTCAGTTTCCTGTTGACTTAGAAAGCATGTAAAGCTGGACTGAATACCTATTCTTTGGAGAATCCAGAGTGAGGCAGGCTTTCCTACCATCAACCATGAAAAGCAAATAATTTCGGATGGTGCTTTGATCATCCAAATCTTTTTCCAAGGTCAGGGAGTGCTGGGTCAATGTTTTTGAGAGCGAAAAGCGCAAAAAAGCGACAGGGGCTCGCCTCGCTTCAAAAGCGAAGCGCACACTTCATTGAAGTGAAGCGCAATTCTTAAAAAACATAACGTAAACCTTGCAAAGAGACGATATAAATAATCAAAAAGTTCAATTTAAAAACTTAAAAGTAGGTACCACAAAATCCTCCATAAACAATACAATAAGCAAAATCCAAACCACTAAATTACTAGAATCAACATCTTATTCTTCTACTCTTCCAGTTCTTCAAGTCTGTCAAAATCTTGAATTCCTTTATTATCTTCATATTGCTCGTCATCTTCATCTTCCTCTTCCTTTTCATGACCACTTTCATCTTCATCAATTAGGGATTGACTTTACTTTTTCCCTTTCTAATCGAGCTTTAACTTGAAGTATTCCCCCTTAAACCATAAGGGTTCTCCCCAACTCCACTAGTTTCCGCAACATCACCCCAAGTGAAATTAGAGTCGCCTTCAAATACTTCTTCATCTTCGCAATTTTCGGGGACTCCGATTAGCCACTCATTAGCCTCATCAATATTGTCCAAAAGAATTGGATCAATTAGATTGCGATGGTTGTAGCGATGCCTCGATGCTCTATTGTATTTTATGAACACTAGATTATTGAGGCGCTTCAAGGTTAGTCGATTCATCTTCTTTGTATGAATCTGCAAACAAGATGTGCCAACTAATTAGTAGGAGTTAGGACAATTGAGATATAATTTAATTTATCTCAATACATGAAATCGTTCTTGTTAGTTCTCACGTGTTAAAAAACACTCCAGTTCCTTTCACATCGGCTGAGCTGAAGTTAAACTTTGAACTTTGATGGTGAAAGTGTGTAAATCCGGAGTCTCTGCACCATATTGGTCCCACCACTCAACTACAGAATTGAAAAAAATATTCAAGAGTTAATAAGTATAAAAAATACATTAAAAGTTAGAGCTATAAAATATAGAAGCACTCGGTCACTTGGGGACTTTGTCTTTGTTTAATAGCCCGTCGAAGCTTATAAAGTCCTTCAGCTGCCTTGTAAATAGCAAGTTGATCTACTATCTTTTCTTCCAGCTCATCATCTTGGGCCAACTTAATAACACAATCATGGAATCCTTTCCGCACTTCTTTATCCAGTAAATTATACTCATATTGATCATTAAAGAGTGACGGGTTAAGAATATGTCCGGCTAGTTGCATGTAAAGATCGATGAAGTTGCTCTCCATCTTAAATGAATGATCTGAAGGACCTTTTGCATATTTTTGCTCATCATTGAATGATGCTTGAATAGCCTCCTTGGCCCTATCCATAGCTTCATAGAGGTAGCCTGTTGGTGGTTTTTGCTCCCCATCCACTATCAAAGGGCCACCAAATTTAAGAGGATGAAGGACTCCTGTGCAAATTTACTCTTGTTCCATTCCTCTAAAATGAACAACTTTCTCAAATTGGCTTTTTGCAAGTAGATACTATGCAAAGTCAAGAAAGCTTGGGGAACCTTGTCTTGCCCGGTTTAACCAAATGTTTTTGGTTTGGTGAATCTTCTCATCATATTCAATAAGAAGGGCCGCTGAGCAATATAAGAATGTACCCTAACGCCTTGGCCAAAAACTGCAGAGAAGGGTTTTTCCTTGAAAATGTCCCTGAACATTAAGGTGATACAATGAGCCGCATATGGAGTCCAATAGATATTCGGGTACGCTCCTTGCACCATACCACCCGCTTTAACATTTTTACTCGCATTATCAGTAACCACTTGAACAACATTGCTTGGGCCAATCTTTTCAATGGTGTTTTGAAACAAGACGATTATTTTGATGTGGTCAGTGGACGCGTCGCTAGCATCAATCGACTCAAGAAACAAACTTCCCTTGGGAGAATTCACCAACACATTAATAATCATTTTCCCAGTTCTTGTCGTCCACTTATCCATCATACTGGAGCATCCATACTTGTTCTACACAACTTTATGTTCCTCCACAATTTTATTGGTCTCCTCCACCTCCTTATTTAGATAAAGTATCTCTGATTTCATGATAAGTTGGGGGGGGNGGGGGGGGGGGGAGCTTCATTCCAGGTCCATATTGACCAGAACCTCAATAAAGTCTCCAAAAGTGTCAGTATAGTTGACACACTTGAAGGAGAGCTGTACATCATAGACCCATCGTGCAAAAGCTATAACTGCACGATCCCTTAAAATATCCTTGGCAATTTTTTGCAAATCTTTTCCGCCGCTCTTTGCTTCTGGCTTCTTTGGGAAATAACAATCTATAGGACCTTTAGTCCTACTCATACCCGTCGATCCATGGCTTGAAGAGATTGCATCTTTTCCCCGTTTTTGTAATTTCGTTGGAAGTGACAAATCAACAACTTGACCTTCTTCCGTATCATCATCATCATCAAGATTGGTCACAAATGGTCGATGACTCATTTGATGTTTTAGCTCCTTCTTCTCAACAAAATTCTTTATTTCCTCCCTCACCTTCGGCGGGCATTTTGTACAACTTGTGACGTTTCTATCGCCACCAATAAGATGGAATTTAAAGCGATAAATTCCCCCCATTGTAATCTTGTTACAAAACTTGCATATAACATTTGTACTATTTTTCTCATTAACTTTATTGTCATATCGCCAAGTCGAGTCTTTCTCTTCCGAACTTTGAGACATTTTTAATCCCTATTAAGATATAAGAAAAACAAACATAATGAAATAAAATGAATATATATATATCTATATATATATCTATATATATATATATATATATATATATATATATATATATATGAATTCAACAACACCTTAATTAAATTTAATAACTGAAATCAGTAACATTTCAAAGAAATAGAAAAAAATTGAAAATAATAATAATTAAGTTTAATATAGTGAAATCAGCAAAGCATCAACATTTCAAAATATAATAATTAAGTTTATAAACTGAAATACACACAAAAATTAATAAATAAAGGCTAAATAATAAGAATAAAAAGAAAAAGAAGAATTGTTTTACCTGGAGCAACAGTCACTCTGGACGAAGTAGAGGAGCCCTAGGAGCAATCGAAGAATTGTCTTTGCTGAACCCTTGCTTTGAGTGTATAGTCTATGTTTTGTATGATTAAAAAAAGACCCATTTTTTTTTTAATAAATTGACCCATTTACATGAAGCGATCATTCGCTTCGCTTCGCTTCGCTTCGCTTCTCTGTGTCGCTTCTCGCATCAGATACTGAAGCACTCGCTTTTGTAAATCGATTCGCTTCAGCTTCAGAAAAGCGACGGCCTATCGCTTCGCATTGCTTCTCGCTTAAAGTGACGAAGCGCTCGCTTTTTCAAACACTGTGCTGGGTTGTTGTATAGATGATAAATAGTTGTATGCAGCCACTGCCTCCTTTCCATGTAAGCGAGTCCTCCAGCACGCTTGATTTTGCAAAGCCTTCTAATATTTTGAAAATTTCAGTAATTGTAGGGACTTTTTAGTCATTAAGAAGCCTTCCAAAAATTATGTTCCAGCCATGGGAGGTCCAAGATTCTTCTATTGTGGCATTAGGTGAAGTTGTGAGTGAATGAATCAGGAAAAGGTTCTTTTGGTGCTCGAAGTCCAGTCCTATCATCACACGAGAATGAGACCACCCTCCCATTTTCTATCTTAAACTTGTGTTTGCTGCAAACTCTTCCCATAGATTCCTGATGGCTTTCCAATTGCTAACTCCATAAGGAGTTCTCACTGGTTTGGTGCTCCTTGATTGCTCATACCTGCAGCTGATAACCTGTCTCCATAAAGCTTGCACCCGCCACCTTCAAATCCTAGATCCGCCTTTGTATGTGTGGGTTCTGAAACAAATCTTCTTCGATGCCCAGATGAGAGTCATCAGAAAAAGAAGAAGAATGAGCTCCTAAAACATAAAATTGAAAGAATCTCTCTCCATCTCTGTCGTATGGTCCTTCAAATATAGCCATAAACATTAGCACTTCCAAAGATGGCTTCTGACGTACAGAAGTCAACTTGATGACTATTGGTCTGTAATAATAGGCCTGATTGAGTCTTAGTAGTTGGGTTATTAGAATCCACAGAAATTGGGCCTTTAGAGATAGCCAAAGGTGGTCCCTCAAGTTCATTAATGGGTCCAACACATTTATCTGAAGTGGTACATGTGGTAAAAATTTCATGGGGCGTCTTATTTGGTCACCTGCATTTAACTTGTACCCACTTTTCTTTAAATGTTTAATTGATACCCAATTTTTGGGTAACTTCAGATCTCACGTTTTTCGCTTCTTCTTCGCTGCTGCTTTCTTCTTCTCTGTATTTATGTCACATGTATCTAGGAGTTCTGTTGCTGCTTTCTTCTCTATATTCATGTCTCATGTATTCAGGAGCCGTTTGGTTTCTTCTTCTTTTTCTTCTTAGTTGTAAAATGGTTTATTAGATTTGTTGTTTTGACAATTTGATGATTGAGGTTGTTCTTTATGATATTGGAAAGTTATGTTTCAAATTTGAGCTTATTTGGATTAGATTTGGGCCTTGAATCGTGTGTTGGATTGTTGAAAATCGAAGAATAAGTTTATGTTACAGAAGTTAAGATTTGATTTCAGAAGTTGCACTGAAGAGATAGAACTACTTAAGATTCAGATTTTGTATAGTTGCATCTGAAAGATAGAAGAACTTAAGATTTGATTTTTGAAGTGGGAAGAGATAGAACCACTTAAAATTCGAATTTTTTGAAGTTGCATTTGAAAGATCGACGAACTTAAGAATTGAATTGAAGAGATAGGATCGGTAAGGTAAGGTTTAGCTCGGTATGCGTTTGCTTAGGTCTTATGCCTTTGGATACACCCGAATGACTATTAGATTATATGCCCTCGTGAGACTTTGCCAGCAGCTACACCATGACTCCTCTACATGAGGCTGCTATACAGGCAATGTGAGGCGTTGAGTAGTAATTATATAGCCAAGGCATATAGGCGACACTAATCGAGCTTTTATCCCCCTTACTTGTACTTTTGCTTTGCGGTTTGCTTTTATTATGAATAAAATCTTATAATTTGCCCAAAAAAGAAAATAGAATTGAAGAGATAGAACTACTCAAGACTCGAATTTTCTGAAGTTTCATTTGAAAGATAAAAATAACTTAAGATTTGATTTCTAAATGTGCATTGAATAGATAGAATTACTTCAGATTCTGGCGGGTTTTTTTAAATTTTTGTGCAATGTGGGTATAACTTTAATGGCGGTCCCAAAAGTGGGTATCTGTGAAAGCGCTTGCACATGTGCCCTCTAACTCCCCCGCATGTTCTCACATGAATATCATTCTTTTCAATGCTGAAGTCTTTCTTATTTGAGTCAAAATTCATGTTCATTGAACGGGTGAAGCATCCATGAAAGATACTAATGATTCATAAAAGCTCAGTTTATCTTTGTTGTTCCTTTTGTGTTTGTTTCTTTATTTTTATCTCCAGCTTAATTTAACTTCAAGATCCACTAGTTGTGTATTTATTTGTTTATTTCTTTGATAAGTCAATGTTTCAGACATAAACTCCTACTCGGTGTCAAAATATATGTACAAACTGTAATAAGCTATGTTGCTAGGACTCGGGTGCAGGTATTTGATCCGGGTGCGGATCTAGAGGACGGATTCTTCATAATCTAAATTTTAAGATTCGGAGGTACGGATCGACTCACGAATACGGGTGCGGGGATTTGACTAAAATAATTCAAAATTTTAAAAGTAGATCTATAAAATATCCTAAATTATGAGAAATATTTCGTAAAAAACTTATAGGTTGTGGAGTGCAGCCAATAATTTAACCTTCCATTTTGAGAATTTCTCAAGTTATAGGCACTAGGCACTAGCATGTAGCAGCTACAATTCAATTTTTTTTCATTTTTTCTCAAATTTGTCAATGGATTGTGGTCAGAGTATCCGATCTTGATTGACCACACCCGGTACGGATCTCACACCCTTATCAATACAAGTGTTGTGTCGACGCAAGTGCGGCGGCTAAAATGAAGAGCCTGCTCAACATATGTGATAAGTGATTCTAACTGAGTTATCTGCCATTATGTTCCAGTAGTGTTTAGTGTGCGACAATTTTGAGATCAACTGCAATAGTCTTCTAAATTTTATTGTGGGATCTTTCTTTTTCTCCTTTCTTTCTTGGGGAATGGGAAGTTTGTCCCGAGTGTTGGGGGCTGGGTGCAGGCTTCTCAATCTTTGGCTTTTCTAAAGATTGATCAGCACTTGAGTCGCCCTGAGGGTTTCTTACAGAGAAGATTAGACCCAGTTTTCTGCTTTTCTGTATATCTTATGATCTGAAGCAAGAGAATGTAAAGTATGTTTTTTTAGTATTGGTTACTTTTTATGAAGTTGGGTGCTGAATTTATTCTATTTCCATGTATGTGAGCTTCAAGAGCTGAATTTCATTGGATGCAGTTTAAGCGTGTCAAAGTGGGTGCATTTAAACTGGGGAGATGAGGGACTAATAACTTTGTTTTCCAAAGTCTGGAGGCTCCTTTCACCGGTAATGTTCACGTGTAATAGGAAGCAATTCCTTGAAAACAGAAAGAAACTACTCATGTATAATTGGGTACTGGGATGCATTCGCCCGCATAACATTTAACTGTACTTTTTGGTAGCAGGGTGGTGTCTTTATTTTGGAGCCTCAGCCTTGGAGTTCATACTACAATAATCGTCTTGTATCTGAGGTGTATATCCTTTCATATATTACTAGCTTCAGATGCGTGCTTACTATAATGATATGTGCGGCGAAAACCTTATATTGGAATTTTTTTTTCTTTGCATACCAAAATTGTCAATGTTAATGTTGTTCTTGCTATGCAGACAACAAGAATTAATTATCAAAATATTAAGATTCGTCCAGAAGATTTTCAAGATATACTTTTGGACAAGGTATGTTGCAGGGAATCCTATAACAACCCCCCCTCCCCCTCCCCC